>LLCB01000353.1:0-56621 GCA_001414345.1 Hymenoscyphus infarciens | reverse complement strand
CCCCCTCTCCCCTCTCTTCTATACTTTTATATATATATAATATACTAAAGAAGGAAAGAGTAGCGAGAGAGAGAGACTAAGAAGTATTAAAATGCTCTTCTACCTCTTTTTTAATAAAGGGAGCAGATAATAATTTCAAGTCCTACTTTTACGATTTGCGATTTAGTCGATTCCGACTTTTTGGTACAAATAGTCCTAAAACAAAAGCCCAATGCTATCGGTAATCTACCTACGTTCATTTTATCAGTAATTTTCAAACTCCATGGAGACGGTATTTTCGAAAAATGCCATTGAAATACACGATTAGTTCGAGGTCGCACGCGCGAGGGGTCAATTAGAGTTAATTTATTCGTTTCGGTATCGATTTTGTGTCTTATCTATATCTCATCGCAGTGATCCCCGAGACAAGAAAGTCGCCATAAGAAATTCACAACATCCAACGCCAAAAACCATTGCGAGAATGCTAAATGTTCCTTCCAGGGCCCCTAATAAAAGACACAAATATGCCAACTCGTGCTCAAATTCTGAGTGAATCCCGTGCCTTCGTCATCTCAGATGGTGAAGCACCTTTACGCTCACATAACCAATTATTTGCCTTCTCAACCACAAGTCCCCATGTACCCTCTTCCTCCACCATTTTCTTTTCCAAAACGTCAACGACAACCAAGGTAATCCAAATTGTTCCATCAATACCTTCAGGGTGTCCTCCAGTCTCAATACCAAGAATCTCGAGAATTTCCGATTCTTTTTCTCCGGGCCACGTGCCGTCGAAGTTTTGAAGCTCGATGAGGGCATGGATCTTCTGTTCATTGGTAGCGGTTTTCCAGTCTGGTTTTTCATCCTTTTCAGAAGCCGAGCTAGGATAATAAGCGGGACCTGAAAAAAAAGCACTACGTGCCATCGCTTGCGGAGGAGGTGCAGGTCCTTTCGATTTCGAGGTTGGTTGTGCTCGTGATTGAGAGCCAAAAGGTGACGTGGAGCTTACTTGTTGAGCTCCAAAGCCACCAAACAATCCACCACTCTGCTGCGCTTGTGCTCCAGAGGAGCTGAACAGACTGTTTCCCTGTGAAGGACTTGCTGGTTGAACTGATCTACCAGATGCCGGAGCACAGGCGCCAAAAGAAACATCAGCAGTTGCTCGGACGGATGAACGACCGAGCGTTGAACCGCGTGTTCGTACAGAGCGAGTGGTGGGTGCCTGTTGCGTGTTGTCTTGCTCTTGTCTTGCCATAAAGAGTCTTTTCTTGTTTTGCTGCTCCAGTAGCATGTGTTGCATTTGGTAATCTTGGAGCGCATAATTGCCGACAGCAGCAGGTCGAGAACTACGGCGCATTTTCTGGAATTCCACATGACTTGCAGGCGCCGCGGGTTTTATGCAGCGTCCTTTGGCCGATTTTGAAGCTACCGCTCGTGCCAAATATTCTGGTGCAAAGTTCAAGTTGTCAGCATCCCCATCTTCATGCAGGAACGAATCGAAATCGAAGTCTTGGAGAACATCCATGTTGCCTGGAGAATTGGAAAGGTCTTGCTCAGGAGGATTATCTGTTTGCAGTTTATTAGTATTTGATATAGACCCTGCAATGAGCGATAGAATACTGAAAAACTTACCATTTTGCTTGGCTGCCGTGGCGCTAGCGTTTGCTTGGGGTTCATTCGCAGCCACCGCAACAAATGAACACCATTTTCCAGCAACTTGGAATTTCTCGCCTAACCGAACGCATTCCTTCTTCACAAGGTCATCAAAACTGCTAGGATATCGGTCCTTGACCAATTCCCCATTTTGGTCTCTAGCCTCATAGATCCAACCTCTACCCTCCTCCATGTCTTGAGTCGCCTTCTTAGCCGCGAGCTGATGGATAGTTTTTCCAGGTTGAGTCAAAGCTTCAATGGGAATTTCAAGCTCAAGAGGTCCATGCTCAGAAGTCGCTCGAAAAATGACAGAGGTTGGATTGCGTTGAAAGGTCTCTGGAGACATAAGAATGTAGGCGGTTGTTCGAGAGAAGGCAAAGAGAGATGGTATCTTGTGTGGTGATTGAAGGAGCTTCGGGGATGGTATCTCGGGTAACTTGGGATCTCTAGATTCCATATCTGCTTTCTCTGGTTCCGTGTTATTATCGAAGAGCGAAATAGTTTGTTTTTGGGCCGGCTTGGGATCCACGAGTAGAACTTTCATTCCATCAGTCACCTTGTCGATGACTTCGAAGTCGTCGTCCTCCTTGGCGTATTTGACTTCAAGACTGTAGTCGGTGATGTGTGGTGTCAAGGCTCCTCGAAGCATTTTCACAACAGCAGTATCCAGTCTTTCACCTTCTTGAACTGCTTGTGCAAAGCCATTTCCGGCCCTTGCGATACCTTCAATCAAAGCATGAGATACTCCGTTTCCGATACCAAGAGGGAATACTCGAATCTTGCCATTGGTTGCTTCAGTTTGCTCGGTGAGATACTTGAACATTTGATCTTGTCCCCAAATATCTCCATCAGTCAGTAGGATGATATCCAATTTCAAGTCGGCCCAACGTCTTTCAATTGTTGCTTTGATGGCTCCAAAGGTTTCGGTGCCCCCAAAATTTGCTGCGAATGTCTCTACATGATCGGACGCTTCTTTGAGTGTTCCAGCGTCGTAGGTCCGACTTTTTGGCCATAGAAACTGACACGAGCTACCGAAAGAGCATATGTTGAATTTGACTCCAGCCGGCATCGATTTGAGGAAGACTTTCAAGGCCAAGATGAGCATGGGAATATTTCCATTCATACTTCCACTGCGATCTGCTACAAAGACAAGCTCTGGTCTGGAGGGTGGAAGTGTGAATTTGGGAACAAGTGTTACCATCAATGCTCTTTGGTTCGGAATGGATGGATGTGTTTCAAGTAGAGCCTTTGGAACACCAGAATTCTTGCTTTGCACAATGAGTACAAAGTCCTTTTCGAGTGCTGCGCTCCCAAGGGCTAAAGTTGCCGAGGCTTTGCTCATAGTCGGATCGGCTTCTGTTGCAGTTGATACTGTGCCCATAGAGACAGAAATTGGATGTGAGGGCGACTGTACACCTTTGATGAATGACCCATCTGGAATGTTGATGTCGACAACAATCTTGATACCAACTTCGGTGTCTGAGAGTGCTGGAGTTTCAGAAGCACCAAATGTAGAAGAAGGTCCGGATCCATAACGAGGTGCAATAGTTGTTGGGATCGTGAGTCTGACACTATCTCCATCACCATTCTTCAGTTCGCCAATGTAGGTCAACTCGACAAACACACTCTCACCTCCAGGGACGTTGCCCAACTTGGTGCTGAAAACATCTGATGCTTCAAGAGACTGCTCTAGTAGACCAGCAGTTTCTCCCTTTGCAACAGCTTCATCGAATATTTTTTTGGCTTTAAATTTTTCTTTTACGACACCATAGAGGACCTTTTTGCCGATGCGACAAGTGAATTTGACAACACTGACGTCAGCATAAAGGGGGAAAGTGTAAACACACTCTTGGATGGCAGTGTCTTTAGAAGGGTTTGTGAACCTCTGGGTGAGAACAGTCTGAGAAGTGTTGCTCAATATGGTATTGTGGAATGAAGAGGAGACAAGGGGGAGGTACTGTCTTTGGGGGTGGCCGCTGAACAAACTTGATTGGTATGAAGGCTGGATGTAGTAACATCCGCAGAAAGTCAGCATCTTGTTTGGATGGAGCCGTACGCTGAAGTCGCGCTGCTGCGGGGGTGATTTTGCTTGGAATGCCGAAAGCTGAAAATCAAACGTTGTTCAATGATAGAGGAGTTGTTGTAGAAGGGAGTTGATGCTGAAAAGGTGTTATTGGGGCACGTTCTCTTATAGAAGAAGTCGACGGAGTCAGCCTTGTTGCCTTAAAAATAAAGCTGAGGATTCTATTGGCTGAGACAGACTTCGCCCCCTTAGTCCCGTGTTTTCGGCTGTTTTCTACTCAAGTTTCCCAATACTTACGGTACTTATTGCCAGGTTTGTGTGCTTTATTTTATTATTTATTCGTCTAGTTATTCCTTCACAGAAGTTCACGGAAAAATGTAAGGTTTAGGCGGATGGCGCGGGACTGTCACGTGAAATAATCTGAATTTCACGACCAGAGTTCAGGTCGGTGAGCTTCTCTCTCGTTATTTTCACTCAAGAAAAGGTCCACTTCTTGTGTTACCCTGACTGTTCTACAACAAAATCGGCCTATGTAGCAATGAATAGCAAAAGTGGCAGAAATCTCAGTATCAATTTAGATTCCTGGAACAACCAACTTCAATTTCTAGTGGATCGTGCTGTTGTTTTCACTGGCACTGCCGCTTTTAGGATGTAGCCCCACTTATATCTTTTCACTGATCAAATAACGTATATTTTTGTAAGTAACTACTTGGCTTTACAAAGCAGGCAGCTTCATGAATGTGACTCACAAGATCCAACCAGTCATTCCAAGGCATTCTTTGTATTTTAGTGGTTCGCAAGGCGAATTTACGAAGTTTCAAGGCAATGCCAAGACAATTTGACAGGCAGCAGCAATACCCGGAGCCCATCAGCTGTCCTCAGAAGAAAGGATGGTATCTACCTTAGGGCCTGTTTGGCTCACTCTAGGATAATTTTAAATAGTCTATTAAATATGCCAGGACCTTTTAAAAGTGGCACAGCATATATTTATTTAGTATCTAATTATTCGGATAATATATTCTATAATGGTTTGGCTCGTATAGCTTAGAGCTGTATTTATAATATAAGCGTAAGTGAGTGATAAAAGATATACTAGAATATATTCTAATTATCGTGGTTTTGACGATAATAGGATAATAACCTTTTCTTGGTAGGGATAATGTTTTATATAAATATTAGATTATTTTGCTAAATAATCTAGCTTAAAAAATATACAGGCTAAACAATTTAGCATATTTTGAGTTATTAAATATAGTAAATTATCTAATATTATTATAACGCCTTTTTAGTGGTGCATATCCTAAACTATTTAGAAAATATGCTAGCCAAACAGGCCCTTAGATAGAACCAGAAAATCGTCGTCTGTAATTGGTGTTGGTCTTCGTCATCGATGCATCATACAAGACTCACATGACGTGTTTTGTCGAAGCCTGGGTAGGTCGCGAAGCTCCATCAGCTACCTCTACAAAAGATTGGCCAAGCATTGACCAGAAAGTGATAGAGATTATAGATTGTATTTCCTGCCCGGCTCTTACAGAAGTCCTAACAACAAGGAATTACTACTTCGCTAGAAGTCGCCGTTATATTCTTTCCATCTTCGAGAGATATCTTCGAAATACCACCAGAAACGGTTTCCAGAGGTGCAACAAAAGCCATCTGACTCCAGCTGAACAAAGTGTTCCGACCTCCAAACACAAACACCTCGAAGCGACCTTTGAAGACTCCATCAATCCACACTCGACTCCCACCAATAACATCTCCCGTGATCTTGATTTCGGCTGGGACTTGGACATTGACAACTTCATGTGTTGATGTAGTTGCATTGCTCCATATGCGTCCCGGATGTCCAGCGTCAAATCCATCAGTCTCGGCAACTGATCTCAAAGGGTACTCGTATCCATCAGAATTGAATATCAAGGATCCATTGTTCGTAAGACTCAAGATGACATCGTCAGAAGCGAGGGTAAAGGGGCCAGTTACCGAAAGATTTAGAGTGTAGTTCATTCCTTTACTACCATGGCCTAAAGTGACGGGATTCCTTTCTGATTTCCGCTTCCAAGAGACAAATTTGCTTTTCCTGTCTAGATTATGGCCCGGGGCATTTGCAGAAAGGAAGTCAATCGAGTTGTCAATCGTGCTGGCATCCACAGCCATACCCCTAGCCCCACTCCACGACCTAGCACCAATCAAAGGTATCCCTCGTCTCATTGCGTAGTAGGCTTCCAATTGTGTAGTTGCATCCGGCCCATTATCATTCCAAGCTGCCATAATTGCCCCTTTATTTTCGCTTGCTCCAGGAGGCAATTGCATAGTGATGTTGACTTGGTTGAAAAGAGCTGGCTGCCATTGCCAACCCGGTTGATTGGCGAAATTCATCGTTCGAGTTTCATTGAAGAACTGTGGATAAGGAGCCGGGTTGATGGGAGTATGATCATTCTTCAAAGACATGTAGGCCCACCAATCCTGGGAATTGATCATCTCGTAACCTTCGTCCTGAAGCAAGACAGGGTCGGATTGTCCATACTGCCAATGTTGGACGACTATATTTTTGGATGTCGTCAAGTTTTCGGATGGCTCTTCAGTACCCCAAATTCTGATCTTCTTTCCGGAAGTCTCTTTGATGAACGATGACATTTCGTTAACAAAGTTGATATAATCATCAGCCAAAGATGCATCGTACTCGTCAGCACCGATATGGACTTCTTTGGTGTGAAACCATGGAAGAAATTCCGCCCATATTGCTTTGATTGTTGGAATGCTGTCCGGATGAGTGAGGTTCAAGAGATCCTTGCTCCCGAGGGCTAATTGGGGTTTCCATTTCGTGATTGCCAGACAATGACCAGGAGCCTCGATTTCTGGAATTACTGTGACTCCATGTTGAGCACAGTGATTCTGCAAGTCTTCGAAATCTGCTCGGCCGAGTGTCTCATTGGGTCTCTGAACAAGTCCTTGCAAGTCAGGATCCTCCGGGTGAAGAGAAAATTGAGCGTAGACAAGATTCCAAGTTGCGTTTCGACCTCGATTGAGTGGGTAATTATCACTCGTGTGATAATGAAACTCAGACATCTTAAAGAAAGACGCATACGTGCACAGTTCTTTGAGGAATCCCGGCGAGTACCATTTTCGTCCAGCATCCAACATATAACCCCGTGTCGAGTAGGCAGGTGCATCTGTAACTTTCATTGCAGGTGCAGATGTCCAATTTGAGAGCATCAGGGTTTGAAGTAACGTCCTTGTACCCCAAAATGCCCCTCTCGATCCGGAACCCGTGATAATTGCAGTTCTCTTGGTAATGTCAAGCACATAGCCCTCTTCTGTGGGGAGACCATTCTCGTACGTCAAAGAGGTGGAAAGTTCTGGATCAAAATCGAGAAATATCCCCGATTTGTTTGTTGGCAATTTTTCAATCACCTCCACTGTCCAATTCTTCTTCGTGATGCTTGCCAACTCATCACGAAATGTCTCTGCAAACTCTTTGCCAGAGGGTGGGATGAGGGTCAGACCCTCCGTGTCCCGCCGTGAAGCCAATGGATTGGTGATGTAAATTGTTGAAGGTATTTTCCTCAGCACAAGGCCAGAAGAAGTACCATTCGAAGTTGGAGTTGTGATTTGCAGAGGTGGTGGTAATAACTGAAGAGCCAGGGCGCCAACGGCAAACAAGAGGGGTTTAATAATCATTGCTGAAAGCTTCCTGGAGTTTGGCTCAAGTATTTGCGACAGCGACAAAAAATAAAGCTGTGGAGCTCATGTTACCTAGACGTGAGGGCAACGGGTATCAAATGTGAACACCGGTGAAATGATCTTCACAGCCAAGCCCTCAGAGCATACAGTAACGTTACTTAGGGTTGCATACTGCGATAAGCCGCAATCAATAATTCAAGAAGAAAGTGGGATATCTGAGGTTCTCGTATCGATAGACGATCAAGAAAAGAAGAGAGATTGAAAGATGGGGAGGCGGGGAAGTAACCTGGGATAGGACTGGGTACCCTTGTAATTTGTTTCTCCAGCCAATTGGGAATTGCGGGGAATTAATCGGGGACATATATTCTTTAACGTGGTTCCAGTAAAGACCATTCAACCTTGGTCATTTTCAATATATAGAAAGCCCTCCTTCAACTCCAATTTTCTTGTGAGTTTTTTTTATAAATCTTACTGTTTAACCCTTCTTTTGCTGCTCTCCCCCGGGACTCTAACAAAAATTCCACTTTTGTACCAAGTAATACAACAAGCCAACCCCAATTAGAGAAATTGGGTGCAGGTAGACACTAGGAAATTCAAGTTGTTAGTTTTGCATCGCCGCGGCAAGGATAGCCTTTGGTTGCGTCTGCAAAGCCCCACTTGAAACGGTTATAATCAGCATGCTTTCAGAATTCAACTAGTGGAAATTGGATTCGAAACTTACATCGGCTGCCTGCCTTATATTTGCTGAAATAATACGCATATCTGGTTGTGATTTCCAATTTTCCAGCAGAGATGTTGGGTCGTCATTCCCACACACATTAAAGTATGAGTTGTACAACCCTGGCGAAGAATTCCCAGTGTCATACAAATTGGCGGGAGAACCTGGAGGGGCATCTTTGTTTATCTCGTAGGTGGGTACGCCATTCTTCTTACCATTTGCTAGCCATCCTCGATAAAGGCTTTTTTGAACCTCATTAGCCTCGAACTTATGAACTTAAGAAGGGGGTAATTCGTTACCTTTCTGCGTAGTCCGACATCACTACTCCTCCAAAATGAGAACCACCGGATAATTTGGAGTTGAGAACCCCGAGTAGTGGAGTAAGGGGGCGCGGCTTGCCAGTGCAACCTCCCCTCTGGACGCATGTACCAGCCCCGTCTTTATTGGCATCCAAGAGATAAAAGCACAAGTCTGGGAACTCAGCTAACGAAACTGAACTATCTAACCTGGCTTTATCACCAAAAGACTAAAACAATTAGCAGGTGGTTTTTTGGGGAGAGGGTGACTTGCCTTGAATAGCTCAGAAAAGCTCTCGTCTCTGTCTGCGCGGTCTTTATTATTGCAATTGTAAGGACGAATACTGTTGTAGATTCATTAGAATGGTAGTCAGAGACACAGACAAGGTACTTACATCAGGGTTGGCCGAACTTTGCTGTTTTGATGGAGTGCAATCGGTATCAAATGGGAAAACATGGCGTGTGATGCGTCTCCTCCGATATCCCCGATTTTTAACGCTCTTGACCAGGCTCCGTCTTTCATCATACTTAAGAATACTCGATGGATTGAAAACTGTTTTGTAATTGTTCGTCATTCCATGCCTACTTCTCTTAATTTGGTATTGTTGTTCCACTCTCCTTATTCAGATGCTACTTCGGCTGGAACTTGCACTTTACGAATTACTGAGTAGCTGACTAAGAAAAATGCCATCTGAAAACAGCCTGGGGAATCACAAGAGAGGTTTGCAGAAGATGCAGACAGAAAATCCTGCGAGCCGGAGGGCCTTTGCAAAATGAATTATTTCTACAGAATTGTTCAAGGTTGGCGCCATTTACGAATCTTGCCCAACAACTGCGTTCCAGCCCCGTTCTAATTTTTCTCTCACTAGAACTTCGACATGAGTATGCTGATGTTCAAGTTCACCAAGAACCTTTCTGCTTATTCCTCGAAACTCCAGCTTTCTTAATTCTGGCCATCCTTTGATCAAAATCGGAAGTATATTCTCCTCAAACATTACATCCATCGGTGGCTTAACTTGGTTCAATTTCTTTGGCAGTATCCATTCCTTTGGTTGCAGTTCAGAGCCACTACCCATAAACCCTTCTTCGTTATAAAGTGGATGTATATGGCTCTTATGCTCAAACAAAATGTGGGCTGGATGTACTCGTGAAATAAAGTAGGCCCATTCTTCATAAACCTGCATTTCGCGGGTGAGCCCGCTTGGTAGATCTTGGTCATATGCTTGTTGGCCTTGTTTGCGGAGAGCGAGAGATTGCAGGTTCATACACCGAGAGATCAAAGAAGAATTCAAGATCCTTCGCATGTTTCCAGAAACCACCTGTCTGGGAAAACAACCAATGGGCCAGTCTTCTTCGAAGAAAAAAAAGTGTAAAGTGTTTCGTTGCACTTCGACGTTCAGACCAGTTGATAAAAGGCCTCCTTCTTGTATGTTGTTTAAATCCAAGGAAACAATGGGTGCTTTTTCCACTCCATGTAATATACACGAAGCCAAAGCATAATGCATTTTCCCGCCGATTCGAATGCGTTGCGCAGCTGGGAAGCAAGAAGCCATGTGAGGAACAAGTATCGAAGACACCAGCTCTCGATGAAGTGTTCCGCCATCGATATCAATCTCGGTTACGTTGTTCAAGAGGGAAAACATGATGTATGTGTTTTGAGGGTTCCAAGAAGCCTTTTCTTGTTCCGTCAAATTTGCGTGATTTTCGATTCCCAAACTCCAAGTGAATGAGCGGACAAAACTTGCGTAGCATGGATTCCGATGCAGCTGGCTCGTGAATTGATATTGGTTCGAAGAGATACTCTCGATGTCCCTAGGCCATCGCTGGAATCCGGAAGGAAATTTCTCGTCGGGAATAGGTTTGAAGTTGTGCACGCTTAGATCAATGGTATGATAGAGGAGTGGAAGAGCGAGACGCTGAAATCGTTTCGAAATTGACGACAACCGCACCAGCGCTGGTTTGGGGAGAAATTCAAAGATCTCGATGATAAGCTCTTCGCTCAGGGTTTCCATAGTCACAACTGCATTCATATTTGGCAGAAAATCAAGCGTTGAATGATGTGACAATATGATTAATGTTGGGGAGCTTGCTGGCTGAGTTTTCCGTGATTACAGGGGAACCATTCAGGTAAGCGCGCAAATGTAACCCTAGGTTTAGCGCTCTGGAATGGTGCCTGAAATGGGGACAGTGTTTCAGATTTCAGCTATAGGGTTCGGGCCTTTCTCGGAAACAAGAGTAACTTCATGTAGTCATGTTTGTTCCAACATACCTTATACGGGGCATATGCTAGGACCCGCCAAGGCTGAATACTCTCTCAAATTCTCCAACAAAACAATTCTGAGGGGCTCAGATGAAGTACAATTCCTTCAGGATTCAAGCCCCTCAGTAATCATGGAATTCTTGCTGCTTTAACACTCAACTAGTGGGTGAATATCTGGGTCCTCCGGAAAGAGATATTTATCTCAATCCCCTCTCTTTTTCCCCCCCAAGAAACTCAGTTATCAACAAGCTTTTAAATCACAGCAATCTGTCCCCGTCTTTGTACTGTTTGCTTCTTGCAAAGACTGCGTTACACAATAACACTGGTAAGATTCGTACTTTGACCTTTGACTTGACTCCGGCTTACATCTGTGGTAGCGATAAAAATGAAGGCGGTGAACAATTTCATCCTGCTTCTCTCATTTGCGGCGGCATCCAGTCAAATGATGCTGCCAGACCAGGTTCCTGGAGCTGGGTATGAGATGGACCCGGACAAATGGTCCATCAATGCAGAAAACACGAAGAAGTACTCTCCAACCGGAAATATACCCCAGTTTTCCTTCACTCCACCAAAGCTCATTGATTCCACTATCACCGGTATCAATTT
Organism: Hymenoscyphus infarciens; assembly: GCA_001414345.1. Classification (NCBI taxonomy): domain Eukaryota; kingdom Fungi; phylum Ascomycota; class Leotiomycetes; order Helotiales; family Helotiaceae; genus Hymenoscyphus; species Hymenoscyphus infarciens. The sequence goes on along the minus strand of LLCB01000353.1, from coordinate 45,408 downwards.
CTACGCAGTCGGTCCCCAAGACAATACCGGGAAGGGATCTCAAGGTTGTCATGGAGCTGGTTCCCAAGGCGACATATTCATACCCAAAGCGGACTTCACTTTCCCAAAACTCTGTCCTTCTGGAAGTGGAGGGGATGGCAACAATGACGATCTGGAGAAAAACGCGGCTAGCTTCATGATTGAGGGGAGTTTGGGAGTTTGTCAATTAAATTTCTATTCCAAGACCGGCTGTAAAGATGAGGATTGGGTAGGATATCTTACTGGGCGTGGTCAGAAAAAGTGCAATGCGCCTATTGACGCTCATGGGAATTTGATCAAAGGTCTAAGGTCTTTCAATTATATATGTCCTGAGGCTTAGGCTTCCAATATGTATATCCTTGGCGTCAATAGATAGTGTTTCTATGGTTATTTATTTTGTAACATGCAAATATGTTTTTTGTATCATCTCAATAGCCGAGCTAGTAGGACAGATCGTCGAAAGGGTAAAACAACAAAATAGTTACCTCCCCCCCCCCCCCTCTCCTCCTCCAAGGCTAGCAGAGGTCAGAAATAGATACAAGTGCTGTAAAGCATAACCAGCTTCCTGTATTTTTCAATTGAGACCCTCGTAATAACAACAGGTCAGAGCAAGGTTGAAAACACAAATACGAGATGAGGCTCGAATAGCAAGATCACAAATGACAGCTAACACATCCCCAACCACAAATTCACGTAATATCTTTCCAATGAGCGTTTGGAGGGTTGGTGACAATATTCCAGAACAAAGAAAACCCAAAGCAATCGCGTAACTTGGAGAACTCGGCAACGATAGTGAACACATTAGGCATCCCCACCATCTTGTGGTTGGATTGCTGTATCATATTGGCCACCAAAAGAATTCTGGAGAATCCACCGTAGGGGGGCACAATAATGGTCCATCCTTGCATGAAATTGATATGAGTACAGAATCGACAGGCACGCTCATCGACAACGTCTTCGATGGGCAAAAAGGACCAAAAGACCCCCCTAGCTTGAGTTCCCCTGAGCTAAAAACGGCTGTGCATTCGAGATTTACGTGTTCTGCTTCAACATCCTGAGCCAGTCTGGAATCTCCAGCCTTCACACGTTTTCCGGTGGTTTCGGGAAAAAAAAGCCGTGGGAAAGTCTATGTTCACTCTTATGGCACCGTTCGCAGCAAGTGAGACTAGAACGTACCATTAGTTGACGTAAGAAGGTTAATGGGTTATAATTAAAAGACTTACGCGTCAAAGGCCCAAGGAACAATCCACTATTCCCAGCAACGGGAACAGGCCATAGTCGACTTCGAACTTTGCGCAGAGAGGCTTGTCGTCGAGGCCTTCTTGAAAGTGGTTGGCCCGCGCCTTCACTGAAGGAAGGCGGGAAAAACTATTTGCAAGGAGCAATAATCTGAAAAAGGCAAAAAAGGGATTGGAGATGCTATGTGAAAGAATTTTAAGGTCAGAGGGCGACTTTATAGCCGCCAGTTTCCAATAATAGGCCGCAGCAACAACTTCGAATCCAAACTTCTCTTCTGCTTTGCTAACAAACAAGAGTAATACGAGATACATGAAGTCCAGAAATAACCATAAGCTAATGAACTAGCTAAGAATGACGGCTTCCAAGTCTCCGATGGATGTTTTGGTTGGCTGTGTGTTGGGTAAGATCTTACAAAAGAAAGATAGGGTGAGGTTTTCTCCCCCAGACTTCTTATTTTAGAAACCAACATCTCGACAACACAGTAAACAAATGGAGTTCAGCACACTATCTAGTGCTAATCCCCGGGGGTTATCCGAGAACCAAGCCGCTGGGCGGTGACTAAAGCGTAATGCCAAAGGCTGGATGCAATCAACTACTTGGTCTAAGTCTCATTGGAGAGTAAGACTCCTAGTCATTGCTCCCGACGCCCTTCTATCTAGTGTTCGACTATTCTCGTATAGCTGTAAATATTGATTAAGAACTTCGGAGAATCAGAATATCAACTGTTTAAGTCCCCCAAATGTTCTCGAATGATAATCTTACTTTTTTCTAGACTATTTCAAAGAATTTAAAGTGAACCGGAGAGCGGTTCCCGCTTCTCTTATACTTCTTGGAACTTCCCACGCAATGAAATCACCAAAATAAACGTGGCCGCATAGAAGAAAGATGTAACACGTATTTAGGTAGGCTAACCCAACCACACCACGGCAGTGATACTAACTCCCCTAAAACGCAGGGACAGAAACTGAACTACTTACATCTCTCTAGCTTAAGAGGCTCAGAAAAATAGCTACTTGTTTTTTTTTAGCAAAGAAGATATATAGTCTATAAGAGTTGGTACTAAAAGATGAAATTCAAGTCGAAAGAAAGTTTCCAGTAACAGCTAACAAAACCCCAACCCGCCTCCTAAGATACGGATGCCCAGTCAATATAAAGAATACTTGTAGCAGTTTCCCCCGAAAAAAAACAAGAAAACCAAAAAAATGCAAAACAGCCGATAATAAAACCCATATTTCAATCTATCCTTTTCCCATCTCTTCCTGGAGGACCACTGCAAAACAAGAGCACCCCATGAACTAACAAAATTCTGCATTATCCGGATTGGCCCAATCTTGCACATTATCCATGAATTGGAACTTGCAAGCCATTGAATCGATTTTAGAATCGGCAAGAACTTCCATGTAATAGATCACAGGTTTGTTCGGATCACACTCTTCAAACTTGCCGAGCACAGTTTTTTTTGCATCCGCATCTTGGGAGACTACACAACCAACGTAGTCCTTCAATGCGGCAAAACCACCGTGCTCTTCAATATTTCGAAAATTAAGCTCAGCCTTGACTCTATCATCGTCATCTGAAACAGGCGTCCCATCAAATTCGAAAAATTGATCAGTGGTTTTCATGGTTATTGAGGTAGCTCCGGTTGTGGGAAGTGGAGCTAGAGTTTTATTATTAGCCTGGATGAAAAGGGTTAAGAACTGAAGAAGAAAAATTACGTTTCAGATCCCCGAGAGAACCTGTCCCCCCACAGAGCGGTACATAGGTTGTGATTGCAAAACCGAGATAAGTTACGCTGAATTGTATAGCAAGACGGTTGCTGTTAGACAGGTAACATTCTTCTTCTGGGCAGCATTTGCTGCTGGGGCCCTCCGGAAAAAAGTCGAATTCATAAGCCTGGGTCGTAAGGAGAAATAGTGGGACGATGGCTTGGAAACGCATATTCATGTAGTGATAAGAATATATAAACGATGCAAAGTGCTGAAGAGGTTTTGATAATGTCTGATATATGCGGGATGTACTTCCGAAAATGTGAAAAGAAGATGCGATGTTCTGAAATTAACAAGGCCGGGGATCAGGTTTTATAACACTCTGTGACAACGACTCAACTTCTAAATTCCCTAAAGCCGCAACTGAGGAACCAATCTGAGAAGTATTACGCACCAAAATAACCATAAGCTGGCTTAGACAGACGGCCTCATGGTATCCAACAAACAGCTCAGTGCTCGGCTGTGTGTTGGCTATCCCGGCCATGGCACTTGCCACGAAGCGACCAACTCGAATCCAACATGCCCTATTTTTGAGAACCAACAGGAAGAAATAAGACACAGATTGAAGTTCTGCTCAGTGGTAGGTTTCTGGAGTCTAGCGCTTGCTAAGGCCCATTATTGCCAACATAAACCAACAAATTCCTATCCTATCCCGACTTTCCGAATGACCAACAGGGTTGTCTCAAATGCCAACCGTGTATTATATCTATAGGGGAAAATGAAGACCATGATTCTCTCCGTGAATGCCCCTTCACGTACATCCAATGTGCCTTCTGAGGTGATCAAGTACAGTTCAACTGATATTATCAAATTCCCAAAAATAAACTCCTCGCTATGATTTTTCGGCCGTGTGTAGGTTTTGTCCGTGATCCCTAGGTATGTGCCACTCAAGCGACAGGAGAAATGTATGACCTCAGTGCCTCCTCTACTTTTCCGTCGTGTGATTTCAGCAGATCCGTCGCCTTGATCTTGGACAACTCGAGCTCCTCGATCTGCGAATTATCAGCTTCGCATCATAAAACACGCTAGGATCCAGCAGCAGTAAAAGATGAGCATACCAATAAAGCAACATCCGCTTGATCCACCTTCACAACCTTCTTCACGACCTTCTTCTCTTCCTCCTTCTTTATTGCCGTTCCGTTTGTAGCCCCACCCCCAGCCATAGTCAACCTATCCATTGCCTTTCGCACAGCTTCCTGATCGACATCTTTTAGTCCCGCGGATTCGTCTTCGCGAGGAGTATCGAGGGAGGAGAGAGCTGCTGCGGCTTTGCGATCTTCTGCGGATTTGGCAACTGGAATTTCGTCTTCTACATCCCCAGTTGTAGCTCCTTCAACGACGGTTGGAGGTTGTTTTTCTGCCATTGTGATAGCTTTGATGTTTTCCCGATCGATAAATGTGTTAAAAACCGACTGGCAGACGAGTTGATGCAAAAGGAAGGGTGTTGATGTGGAAAAGAGGTGATGTATTTTAAAGGAGGTTATTTTGGATGACCGCCCCGCCATTTCAGCCACACTTCAGTCAAAGCGGCTTCAAGATTCTCCGTTCCGAGCCGAGAGTAGGCGTCTGACTCTTTGTTCAAATAAAAATATCTTCGTCCCCTACAAAAGCGAATTGATTTCCATCAGCTCTGACTAAACGTTCAAGTTTCCCCTGGAGTTTCGCATTATCACTCTCACGACAAGTGTTGGCCTCATTTCAAGATGACAACCCCTCCAGCGGGGCCTACAGCAGCGGGGAGAATAGGTGGAGATGGAACAACACCATGGTCCCCAAATTCCTGGAAATCCAAACCCATCCAGCAAAAAGCCGTGTACGAAGACCAAAATGCTGTGGAAAAATCCTTAGCAAAGCTCAATCATCTCCCTCCTCTCGTCCCAACAGCCGAAATCGACAGACTGAAGGAACATCTACGAAAAGTGGCTAATGGGGATGCCTTTCTACTTCAAGGAGGAGATTGTGCGGAGTTATTCGATTACTGTACGCAAGATGGGATTGAATCGAAGATGAAGCTTTTGCTTCAGATGAGCTTGATTCTTATTTGGGGTTCTCATAAGCCGATTGTGAGGATAGCGAGGATGGCGGGGCAGTATGCTAAGCCGAGATCAAGTCCAATGGAGAATGTGGATGGGAAACAAATACCTTCTTTCCGGGGTGATATTTTGAATGGATTTAAGACTGATGAGAGGACTCTTGACCCCTCAAGATTGGTTGAGTAAGTGTTGTGATAATTGGTAGAGATTTCATAAGCTAACATGAGCAGTGCATATTTCCATTCCGCAGCGACACTGAACTTTGTTCGAGGCTCCATATCGACAGGCTTTGCAGATCTTCATCGTCCTCTTGATTGGGGTCTGGGTCACGTTCAAGATCCCGAGCTTCAATTAAAGTATTCCAATACTGTCGAGTCCATTGCAGACAACCTGGATTTTCTGCGTGCAACTGGACACAACACTGGCAGTCAAGAATTGAGCACTGTAGATCTATTCACCAGTCATGAAGCCCTTTTACTCGATTATGAACAGAGCTTGACCAGACCTTCCAAGGTTCTCCAGTCAGGCGAACAGGCTTACTATGATACCTCTGCGCATTTTGTCTGGGTTGGAGACCGAACCAGACAGGTTGACGGAGCTCATATCGAATTCTTACGTGGAATCAAAAATCCAATTGGTGTCAAAGTAGGCCCAACAACATCTTCTTCAGATCTACTCATACTCCTTCGAACCCTCAACCCAACAGTCGAAGCTGGGAAAATCACTCTCATCACACGATACGGAGCATCAAAAGTAGCAAGTCTTCTACCAGAACACATCAAAATCGTCGAAGGAAGCGAGTACGCTAAAGGCGTCGTCTGGCAATGCGATCCCATGCATGGCAATACCCGCTCAACATCTTCTGGAATCAAGACGAGACAATTCGCCGACATCTTATCTGAGCTTCAGCAATCATTTGTCATTCACAAGCGAGAAGGCAGCTATTTGGGTGGAGTACATCTTGAAATGACGGGGGATGCGGTCACAGAATGTACTGGTGGGAGTGAGGGACTTGGAGATGATGATCTATCATTGAACTATACCAGTTTCTGTGATCCGAGGTTGAATGAGAAGCAATCTGTGGAACTCGCTTTTCTCATTGCCGGGCATCTCAAACAAGATAGACAGGAACAAAAAGGAAAGAGAACTTGAACTGTATCTCGTCGATATCTCCTACCAAAAATAAAATCTCACGATCATCTACCGCTTCTGGTTCTCACTAACTTACATCTATTCCCGCGCGGCAAAGTGAAGGCTTTTGATACGAAGTTTCCGTTCTCAGGTATCTAATCCCTGCTCGTTGCAATGTCAACCGAAAAATGACCAAAAAAAAAGAAAAGAATATCTCAGTGCCATCTAGGGGACATCTAGCTTCACCTTCAAGGTTCGCGGCCGGTACCACGCGTAAATGACATTGACGATTTTGTACTGCCACGCAGTTTTCGCTGGCAAATAACCTCATAGGGTTAAGAGAGGGCTACACCCCTCACACCCACGATCAGTTCAGACGCTCTGACCGTGTTGCAACCAAGTCATATTATAGGATTAAGAGAAGACTACTTCCACGGCATTTTCCGGGAAAACGACCGTGGTGCAATCAGATCGTATTCCAAGCATTGTTGTCCCATATATATACATGTTCTTATGATGGAATTGAAGATGAAGGGGAAGGGGAGGTAGGGTTATATACAGATGAAATGTCAGAATGCAGGGGGATAGTTTTTGAGTACTCAAACCAAAGTGCTGCACGCCATCGGTGTTACCACTGCACCGCAGAGACAGTTCGAGTATTTCTTATGATTGAATGCTTGCTTATTTGTGGCTATCGCCTTTGGTGAATTGAATTGGTGAATTGGGTATGGGCTGTGATTAATCCTCGAGTTCCCTTTTCTGTGTATTCACTCTTGCATAAAGGCAACTGAGGGTGGAACCGCTAGCCTAGCGTCACTTTCCTTGACGACAAAAGCTCCCGAAATCAACATCTATTCTCCAAACCCAACTTTAGAAACATACATCATGGCTTCACAACCTTCATCATCCTTCCACCTCTCAGGAACACAACCAAATAACAACACCAATCTCCAAACCATGACCCCATCCACGATGATTCCACCACACCCACCCTCCATCAACACCTCAACAATGCAACCAAACAACAACCTCAGTCTCAAAAGCCTGAATCCACCCACGATACCTCCACCACGTCCAGCACCCCTAAAGCTCCCCGTCGAAGTAATCCTTAACATCATCGACCAACTTGTCACAACATCAACGGGTGAAGCTGTCCCGGTTGCACTTCCTGCTTCTCACCCAATAACCAAGGCTCTCTACGGCTTCGCCATCGCGTGTAAAGCTACGAGCTCCAGAGCAATTCAACACCTCTACACCTACTGTCTTTACATTGATTCGCTCACGCGTCTGGATAGTCTCGCTCTAACACTCGACCTTCATGAAACCAATGAAGCGCTATTGCCTCCTAACATCCTCAGATTTGCGACCCAGCTTTACCTCGAGGAAGATGAGGAAGACGACTTTGGCTATAAGGACATTGCAAAAATTTGGACTTTGATTCGGATATTGGGGCCAAACCTTACTAATCTCGTGACTGAGGTTCCCATTTTCGATTATTGGAATGATTTGGAAAAGCTTTCGTGTGATGGAATCATCAGCGACTTGAAATCTCTTCAACACCTAACCCTCATCAGCAACGACATGCTTCTTGACTACTCATCTTGGTCCCAATATGCGCTGAAAACCTTGGTCGTCGGCTGTTTAGATCTAGAAGATCATTCCGTTTGGACGTCTCTCGGGTCGATGAAGAAACTTGAGGTCCTGATCCTTCACACACCACGGAAGCTCTACAGCAACATTCACATTTCATGGGCTCGGGTCAATGGTTCATCGAACACACGTTTTGCAATTCCCCATGATCCAAGCAAGCCGATTGACCCTGGCAGACACTTGACAGTTGTGTTTGCTAGCTGCAACCTCGATATCGCTTCTGGTGGTGGTGATGCCCACTCCTTAGTTCTAACGATGCGGCATGTCCATCGTCCCAACGCCCTACCGTACTCCTCCACACTTTTGACCGCATTAGTGAGCGGGTACTCTTCAGATTGGCAAGATCTTCAGTGGTTGAAGAGCGAGATGGTTAAAGCTGAGCCTTTGGGAAAATGGATCAAGACTCATGAATGGAATCCTAACTCCCCTATAGTCATCGACATAACTAATGATTCTGAGGAGGAGGAGACCGAGATGGTTCAGGCTGAGCCCCCCTCTGTCCCTACAGACATCGTCGACCTCACTGGCGATTCTGATTGAAAATACATCAATAAAATCATTTTCCTGATGTTTTGACTTGGTCCATCGGCCTGGAAGCCGGGTCAATTTCGTAACGTCCCTTACCCCCAGAATTGGGGGAGGGGGGGAGACAATTGTAGTGGTATTTATCTAGCTGATTTCCAGCCTAAAATAACCTAATACATATATATATCAGGGTTAGTGGTTAGGGTTAGAGGTTAGGGTTAGAGTTAGGGTTAGAAGTCGGTGCGGTTAAGTCTAAGCCGTTTACGTAAACTCTACTAAAAATCGACGTTTTACCTAGTTTATAATAACCTATAACCTTATAAGAAATGAATAATTTTTTATTCCACTTATATATATAAAGCTAACTATTTTTTTAACCTTTCTATATAATGTTTAGTAGTATATATCTTAGTATAGTCGATAGTCTTTGAAATATTATACTTCTACGATATATTATTAAAAACCTACTTTAATACGTACTATTTATACTATTTAAATACTACGATATCTAAAAATATTATTCTTTATATTATTAGTATTTTAATCGATATTATAATAATATCGCGATACTACTAAGCACGCTAAGAACTTTGAATTCTTAATTATTTTAAGTAATTCTTTTTTATAAAAATAGTATAAGAGATTATAGACGTATAGAGTAGGTTATAGAGTAGGCTATAGAGTAGGCTAGGAGTACGTAAGTTAAATCAGTATAGAGTAGATTAGATAATCGCTAAACTATGTTTCTAAGAAGTTAAAGTATAAGTATAAAAGACTTAGTAAATTTTTAACTTAATTTCTAACTAAAGAATAGAAGAGAGCTATATATACTTCTAGAGTAAATACTAGAAGCTTCTATAGCTTATAAATCAAAGAGTTACTAGAAGATTTTAGATATTACGTATTTACTTAATTATAACTAAGAATATAACTAAACTTTCTAGATAATACTAGAAAGAACTAGTATAGACTAAGGTTTAAATCTAAAGCCTATTAGTAAGTAAGGTAATTATTATCTAATACTAATAAATAGAGTATCTTAAATATAAAGAAGTAATAGTAGTCTTATAATACTTCGCGTATTATTAATTATTAAATATTAAGAAGTTATTAAGAAGAAATACTTAAGTAGAAACTACTTTATATACTATACTTAATTAGTATACTTTTAGATATACGAGTTATTAAATAGTATATTATATAAAATTACGATATTACTATAGTATTATAACGAAAACTAATACGTATTATTAGAATATTATTATAATATATAATTCGAAAATACTATAGTATTTTATTACGATAATACTATCGACTATACTAATATATTTTAGATATATACGAGCTAAATATCCTTTGAATAGATTCTATAAAAGATAACTAGAATCTTTCCTCTTCTTTAGTTTTAGATTCTAAAGTATTAATAGTAAGTTCTAGTATAAAAAGAGTAAATAGCTTATTTAGACTTAATTACTATAATAAGTTACGAGTTAAGCTTGAATTTGCCTAGTTTTTTTATAATCCGAGCTTTTTAAAAAAGTTCTTAATTTCCTCTCTTTTTAGATACTCTTTTATCTATTTCTTAATAATAATATATATTAGTATACTCTAGATAATAGAAAATAAGAGCTCTATATATTCTTAATTACTTTATAAACTTTATATAATAAAAATAAATAAGTTTATATCTTTCTTATTTTTTATAAGATCTTAGTATACTTTATTAATTAACCTTACTAGAGTATATAAGAGTAGTAAAAATAATTTAAATAAAGGGGTTTTTTTTAAGAATTATCTATTTTTTAGTTTACTTTTATTATACTTACTTTAAATTAATAAGTAATATAGAAGAGAGTGAATTAGATATAGCGCTTCTTTCTAGCTAGGCTTTATCTCTTTTAGAGTACTTTTATTTTCTGTCTTCTAAAGAAGAGAGAGAGAAAGCTTAGAAAAAAAAAAAAAAAAAGCTTAGATTATAAAAAAAGTAGGCAAATTCAAGCTTAACTCGTAACTCACTATAGTACTATAGTTGTCGGTATATATTTAAGAGTAAATAGCGATTCAGATTAGTATACGTGAGTATACGTACTTCTCGCTTAAGAGCTACTTAAGTAGTTATCGTAGCTAGCTTTACTCGATATATACGAACGATAATATAACTCTTTTTATATCGCTTTTATAACTATAAGTTATACTATTACTAATTAGTAGACGTATAGATTAGATACTTAGTTACTTCGTATATTTCTACTATAAGTATACTTATATAAAAGTAAACTCGATATTACTAGTAGACTCTCCTTCTCTAGTCGTAATTCCTTTTACTATTTAATAACTTTAATAATATACTATAAACGCTTCTTAAGATAGAAAGCGCTAATTATAAATACCGACCTTCTTTTATCTACTAAGATAATTTATACTCTCTAAGATACTATTTACCTAAAACCTAATATCTCTTTTATCTATAATCTACTAAGTAAAGTATAAATAGACTATTAATAACATCTAAATTCAATTTAAGTAATAATAACATCTATAATATAATAGACTTACTAATATTAATTCTAACGATTTTAGAAGCTTTAACTTCGATACTAACTTCGGTACTAAAACAGGCCTTAAAGCTAGCACTAAAGCTAAAGTTAATATAGATAAAAGAGACACTTTTTACTACTAAACGAGAAGATAAGTATACTAAAGAAGAGAACGAAGACCTTCTTCTTTAGAATAAATTTTAAGTAGACTTTAAAAGATAGAATTAAGATAAATTCGCTAAAATCTACTAATCTACTACTACTAAGTTATAATAAATACTTTATAAAAGAGGTATATAGGTTAAGATAGATAGATATAAGATACTTATATCTTAAGTACTATATAATACTACTACTAAGGTTAACTAAACTAAGTAGTTAAATAAAGAATTAAAATCTATAGTATTAAGAGAAGCTAGTAGTAAAGTCTTTAGATCCTGTTATAAATATATAATAGAATATACTAAAAGATAATAAAAGCTATAATAATAATAACTTTAATAATAATAACCTCTAGCTGAAAATATTACTTAAAACACCTAATTTAAGACAAAGGCTAGAGATAAAGCTTTATAAGCATCTACTATATAATAATAATAATAATAATAACTAATATAATAACTAATATCTTCGACAACTTTAATTCTACTAACTAAAAGAAAAGACTTAAGTAATCTAGTATAACCTCTAATCTAACCTTTAGGTCTACTAAAAGATAACTAGACCTCTTTCTTTATATCTTATTAATTTAGTAAAGATACTAGTAGTAATGATTTTGATAATATCTTTAAGTATCTAGAATATAATTAGTAATAGAATAATCTTAGTAGAAGACTACTAGTATAAATAAATGTAGTATATTTTAAACTAGAATTAACTTTATAAAATTCTTAAAAAAGTTAAGACTACTCTTATATATTAGATACTCTTATAAAAGTATATAAAAATAATTAAAAGTATAATAGAAAAGAAGATAACTTTATAATTAAAGTTATAATATTTAAAGATATATATAAGAGAAGTGAGGTATTACTAGTAATTTACTCTCTTATCTTCTCTACTATATTAAAAGGTAATGCTTTAAATTACTTTTATACTATACTTTTTAATAAAAATAATAATTAATCTTTTAAAGTTTTATCTATATCTATATAATAATACTTTAAAAATAAACTTTATAAAAGAAGCTAATTATCTAAGTAGAATAACATCGATTTATAAGAGATAATATAAGTATCTAGAGTATTAATATTAAAGTCTTTTAAGAATATATTATTAAGACTTAATTTACTAAGATTTTCCCTCTTTATAGACTTTTATACTAATAGTTAATTTTTAAATAAGCTAATTTTAGTATATAAAAGATTCTTAGATTATACTATTATAATATTAACTTTATCTTAAGATCCTTCGATTTCTAATACTATTACTCTTTTATAAAGTTTAATTTAATCTTATATAAAAGTCTATCTAGAGATAGTTGTAAACAAAACTATAATAACTAAAAGGCATTTCTATAAGAGTAGATAATATAGTAGTATAGATTAATATAAGAAGAAGAGAATATATTATATATATAAAAAGAATAACTATTTATCTTAGAATTATAGTTAAGAAGAGTAAAACTATTACTTTACTAAATAGACTAATAATAATTCTAAATACTTTAAAGAGAAGTAAGACAGGTATACTAGAAAGGTATATAATATAAATATAGTATACGCTTAGAGTATCTATAAGGAGGAGATATTAGAGAGACTTTAAGCTATTACTCTATTAAAAGAAGATAGTTACTTATTAGATACTAGCTTAGATAACGAAGTTATCTATTATAATATTACTTTTATAGGATTTATTAAATACTAAGTAGCTTATTATAAATTTAATAAGTTTAGTATAAAAATATACTATTAATAGATATATCCTATAAAATCTAAATAACTTAAATAACACTTCTAATATTATATATAAATTTATAGAAGAAGTGTTTATAATAATAGCTAAAAGATATATAAAAGAGAACTTCTTTAGTATAATAATCGATACTAGGGTAGCTTAAAAGTTAAGTATAAGATATAACTAATATCTTATATATATTAGACTTATTAAAAGCGTTCTAATTAACAAAGATATAAAGAGTTAATTTAATATCTAGTTTAATAAGAGATATACTCTATCTTTAGAATTAATAATAATTAATATACTAATTAGAAAAGCAGAGTTTTATATAGTATAATCTAATACTCCTTTTATTCTTTATATTAATAATATAGATAACTTAAATATTACTTTAAATAATCTTTAAAACATACTTATCTAAGAGAATAAGAGAGAGGCGGAAATTAAGAGGTTCTCTATTATATAATAATTTAGATACTCTTTTCTATTCTAGGATAAAGCTATATATAACTTTATATAAGAGTACTTAATATTTCTTATAGATATTAATATTTAATAACTTTATAAGTAATTTAGCTACCTATTAGTACTAATATTATAATATATATTAGAAAGAGCTAAGTATTATATTAACTAAGATATTCTTTAATATCTTACTAAATTTTATAAATACTATTAAAAGTATAGAAGTTTACTTAGCTAATTTAAGTTTACTCTTTATAATAACCTTAAATTTAATTATAGTATTTTAATTAATACTTTCTTTCTTAATAAGTAAGCAGTCTTATACTATATAAATAAAGTAATAAGGTATTAAGTAGGTAACTTTTTACTAGATATAAAAGTAATAACTATATAAGAGGTCTTCTAAAGATATTAGATTAATATATATCTTAGATCTTTTAATTATATTATTATAGATACTAGAACAAACTTTATTAAAAAAGACTTTATATACTCTACTACTAGAATAGGTACTATAATAAAAACTATACTAGTTAAAGTATATAATTTAATTAGTATAGTAGAATATTACTATAGACTAATTTAACAAGTATATAATATTATATATAAATAAGAGCTATATCTCTTATAAAGTTTAATACTTTAAATAGCCTTTAAAGTAATTAACGATATAGTAGGCCTAAATAGACTAGTCTCTACTTTATTAGTATATAGAGTATATACTTAAATAACTATAACTAACGTACCTTTATAACTAATTTCTATAAGATCTAAGACCTATAAAAAGACTACTTAAGAGGTATAAAAGTAGATTATATTCTATTAAGTTAAAGAAGCTCTTAATATATAAAATAGACTAATTAACTAAGTTAAGGATTTACTCTTAAATTTAGACATTTTAATATAGAGAGAGTATATAAAGTCTTAGATAAGACCTTTTATCTTTTAAAGAATTAAGAATAAGAACTATATTATAGTACTACTAAGTAGTCTTATAAAGTTTTAATCTATAGTTATAAAGCTATACTTTATTAAAACTTCTAAAACTTCTAAAATAGTATTAGTAACTAAGGAAGTTTCTAGTATAGTACTATCTAAAATAATACTATAACTCTATAAAAAAGAGAGAACTTTTAAGTAATAGAGTAGGTAAGATATTAAATAACATTTACCTTCCTCTTAATATTAACTTTAATAGTTATAAATCTATTAAAATACTAATATTCTAGAAACTATACTAGAACCTCTCTAAAAGTATAGACGTAGATAGTCTTAAAAGTATCTAAGGCCTCTAAGTAATATTAAAGTATTATTTTAATAGTTAGACACTTTTATTAATAATATTAACTATATTACTCTTAAAAATGTTAAAACTTTTCTTACTAATTTAAGTAAACTTTATAATATTAAAGTCTTTATAACTAATAATAGTATAATATATATTAAATTATAATAAAAGGAGATTAATAGATTAACTAATTATAGTGTTTTTAAGATTATTACTTAAAAAGAATTACTTTTTAATACTAGAATATTTAGATTATACTTTATAAATAATATTAAATTTAAGAGTATAGTACTTACTTTTATAAAGTTAAGATTAGTAATCTAAGTATATAATAATACTAGAAAGTTACTAGTACTTACTTAAGTACTTATAATTTAAAGAGTAAGCTAGAGAATAATCTTTATACTTATTATAATACTTCTAGGTTTATAAGTATTTATTTAGGATATTATATAAGTATATATATAATTATTAACTAACTTAAATTAGAAATTCTTTATATACTCTTTTAAAGGTTATTCTTAATAAGAGGATATATTCTTTAAAGTAATTAGGCTATTATATAGTATTCTAGAAGCTAGTAACTATTAGTTTATAATATACTATAAATACTATATTATAAGATTTATAATAGAATAGTTAACATTTAACCCTTATCTTTTATATACTAAGTTATACTAATATAATAAGTAAGTAAAATTAAATGCCCTTTTTAGTATAGTAAGCTTTTAAACTAATAATACTCTTATACTTACTAATAATGCCTTTACTAATAAAGAGAAGGTTACTATTAATAAGGCTAGTTTTATATCTAAAGAAAGAGAAGAGCTTACTATTAACTATCTAATCAAATTTAATAGAAGACTAATTACTAAGTATTAAGATAGCTTTATATCTCTTACTTAAGATTATATAAAATATTTAAATTTAGTATAAGAAGTTTTAACTAAGATATCTAATATAAAAGAGGCATTATATATAGTAGATACTAAAGATTAATATATTATATAATATACTAGAGAAGTATACTTAGCTATGTTATCTTAACCTAAGACTATCTTTAACTTATTATATACTATCTAAACTATTAATCCTTAAAATAATAATATTTCCCTTCTTAATAAACGAATTTAGTAGTAAATTGATAATACTATAAGAGGACTTAAATTCGTTAAGTTAGATAAATCTTCTTTAAAGTTATATATTTTTATTAATAGATTATTTACTAATAATAAAGACTTATTATTATAAATTAGTTATATTATTACTCTTATAAATAAAGATAATAATACTAATATCTTATATTAGTCTTCTACTAAATATAAGAGAGTTACTTATAGTGTTTTAGTATTAGAATTATATATAATAAGCTCTAGATTTAATACTATAGCTTTAATAAAATCGCCTTTTAAAAATATCTTAGGATTTAAGATACTACTTATAATATATACTAATTTAAAGTCTATTTATAAATATATAGCTAAATTAAGTATAATTAAGGAGAAGTAACTAATAATTAATATTATATACTTATAAGAGATATATAAATTAAAAGAGATTAATAAGATTAAATAGATTAATAATAAAAGTAATTCTATAAATGCTATAACTAAAAAGGGTTATTATAATACTCTATAAAAGTTAAATAATACTAATAAGCTAGATATTAACCTTATAAAGTAGGTAGAACGAAATGAGAGACTGAAATAGAGCCTTTTTATTAGTTAAGAATAGGGAATAGAGAGCTCTAATTAGTTAGATCAGATATATAATTTTTAATAGTTTTAAGTAACTTCTATTGTTTTAAAGAAGTACTAGTGTTAGTATATATTTAAGGGTAAATAGCAATTCGGATTAGTATACGTAGGTATACGTGCTTCTTGCTTAAGGGCTACTTAAGTAGTCATCGTAGCTAGCTTTACTTAGTATACACGAACGATAATATAACTCTTTTTGCATCGCTTTTATGACCATAAGTCATACCATCAATAGTAATATAAAGAATTGCATTTCTAATACTATCTAAGAATCTAATTATTCTATAAAAAAAAGAAATCTAAATGCTCGCTTGTCGCTATCAACTATCTACAAAAAAGACAAAAGAAGCAAAATAAAATTACAAAAATCTCTACCTTCAAAAAAACCCAGTCCAAGAAGGTAAAGAAATAATAATAACCAGTCACCTCCCCATTTTTCTTTCAAAGGGCAGCAACAATCTCCTCATCCATCGTCTTCTTCTTATCCAGACCACTCAAATCCCCCTTGCCCTCGGCAAAAAAGTATATCTCACTCCCCACATCCTTCTCCTCCACGTACCGCAAGCCAGTATAATTCTTCCAGAAAGCCCACATAAAAGGTGTCCTGAGATCCGCTTGATAATGCGACCCCATAACTTTTTTGATGGCCTCTGAGGCTTCGAATGCGTGATAGAATGGGATTCTGGAGGCGTGGTGATGCAGAACATGACAATCGATTGCACCGTGGAAGAGGTGACGGCCTATGAAGCCGAAATCTCGGTCGACGGTTGAGGCTGCGCCGCGGAGGAAGGACCATGTTGAGGAGGGGTAGTAGGGGAGGGATGCGTCGGTGTGTTGGAGGAAGGTTATGGCTACTATTTTTGGGGGTTAATTTTGAGGAGCTTGCGGAGACAAGCGGAGCAGAGGATTTTCTTCAAGGTAACAGTTTATGATGGAATTTTTGGTCTGGAGATAGGTAGGGTAAGGAGATAGGTAGGTAGGAGCCTTTCTCCTTTGTTTCTTTCCATCGCAGTGTAGCATCTGAAGCTGTGCTTTCTTGTATTTCGATTTCATCACGATAATGACAATTCGGGGATGTGGGAGTAAAAACTTACGAATCCAATGGTTGGTCCATAACCATGGAGCACCGTACATCAAAAATGTATTCTGGGCTCCGAAATATGTGACGCTCGTCCATAATGCGATTACCATGACTGCTATCCCCTTGTCACTCAGTACGACATCATCTCGATTCGCGGGCTTGAAATTGGGTCCGTCGCCACCGGTGTAGAAATGACTTCTCTTCCACCAGTCTACTGCTGCCATTCTGGGGAGAGCAAAGTTGTTGATCAGAAGATAGACTGGCCAGGCGATCAATTGGTGGCCTATGAGGATCAGAAGATTGACAATTGGCATGTCCTCTACCAGATCCCAGTATGTAAAGACCGCCACTGGTGTTCGATTTGCCCGCTTCTTCATCCATACTTCTTTTGTATCCGGCACGAATGCAATATCTCGTTCGATGTTGTTGGTCGCTTTGTGATGTTGCGAGTGGGTGAACCTCCACGAGTGGTAGGGTACAAGGAGGAAGGAATGCATTATCAATCCAACAATGTTGTTGAATTGTTTCGAGGGGGAAAGAGCGCCATGTCCAGATTCGTGTGCCAATTCCCAGAGACCCGTGAACAGCAGTCCTTGTGTGAAAGAGTATAATATCCATCCCGCGACTCGAAGCCCATGTGTGGGCAGATGGTGGATCTGTGTTGCCAATCCGGCGGCGATGAAAACATAGACGAAATCCCGGACGACGTAGGAGAGGGAGAGGAGGGTATTCCGTTCGAAGCAATGTGACGGTATCGCATCGTGGATATCTTTCATCGTATACGTTGGCGGAGTGAAGAATGGCGCAACGTCGTCGCCCCCTTGGGGACCATCCTGGAGCTTCTTTGCAATTGGTTCTGCCTTGGGTACTGGAGAGGTTTGTATCATTTCGTTATTCTGCTTCCGGAGTCGAAGATTGTCGTGAAAAGGAGCGAGAAAAGGAAAGGAAAGGAAGGTAGTTTTATTGAAGAAGAATAGAAGGTCGATTTGTTTCCCGAAGAGACACCTGTTTGCGGACTTTCCCATGTGCGTTGGGAAAAGATCCAAGGTTAGTTTCCAGCTTGGTCCCTGCATATTCGATACCTTCGATACATGGTTCAGGTACATGAAACCTAACCTACAACCTGGAAGAGGCCCGGTCCGAGGCCAAACAAAGCCCACAGGGTCCCTCAGCAGGGATGCTCCAGGGCACTTCAGGGTCTTTCCAGCGCCTCTCCAGCACTGCCGGGGCCACGTGGATAGCCGTCCGTAGGGAACGAATCAAAAGAGGACGAGAGGACGAGAGGACGAGAGGACGAGAGGAGGGTTTTATCTATTTTCAGACGCCCACGTCAGAATGGGGCAGAGGAACCATAAAAACTGTTGTCTATCTCTCCGCGCCAATGGTGATTTCCCCTTCGAGAATCCGATCAGACCAGAATCTCGGAAATCAGACGAGGAAAGGGGTAAAGAAGGAGGGAAAACAGCACATTCTCGTGAGGAACAGAGCATTTGTCACACTTGTTTGGTATTACTAGAGGACTTGTGAGGCTGTTCAAAAGTGTACGGAGTATGATATCATGTATGTCGTCTCTGCAGGGAATTGTGAGTGGGATCTTCTAAAGGCCTGATTCGTATATCTGTCAATCATATAGACCTGCCCCCCTTTTCTTCGAAATTTCCTGTTCGGCAATCGTCAAGTCTTCACCGCTCCAGACCAAGTCTTGCCAATTCGAAAATCGTACGAACCGAGGTGAAATCGTCTCCAATGCTAATGCTTGATTGGCACTATTAGCACAGCTAATAGTGCCAAAGGTCTTGTACGTCCATTCTTTCTACCGTCTCCAATGGCTTTGCACTAATCATCAACTCCTTCACCCATTCCTGGCAAACCTCCATGTCCCCGTCAACCCCATCTGGCACTGGTACATCGACAAATGAAGTGGTCAAATACTTGGACGTTCCCATGGGCTCGGCCGGGCGTCTCTGGTATTCCAATCTGTTGACAAAAATCAATTCGATATGTCGCTCACCCTGCATGAGCTCCCTCATGGCTGCAACAGTAGACGGTCGAGTTGGGCAGATCTGATAATCTCCGCAGCCATGAGCCTCATTCCAAGACTCGTGAACTGGAAAGTCGTCGACGGAGTCAGCGCCTCCAAGTACCAGGGTCCTGATGTTTTCCATTCTCTCAACGTATGCCATTGTCATCTCAAGATGGATATTGTATAGAGCTAAAGTGGTTAAATTTGGCCACCCAGTCCATACAGCTTGAAGATTTTGAGCGGAAAGAGGTCCGTAAATGTCGAGGTATAATTCATCTCGTGTGCTGCAAAAGACCTCTAAAGCTGCGAGCCTTTGAAAGGCTCTCCGTAGAACAGGTCGCACTCGATCGGTATCGTCTTCCCAATAAATGCTTCTCAGCCACATGTCAATAACCAGTCGTTTCAGAGTCGGAGCAACGATAGTAAAAAGCCCATCAATTTCCTCAGCGATTTCTCGACTCGCAATCGTCTCATCTGGGTATGGTTCGAGGACAAGAGACGTAATAACCGGGGAGGTCGTTCCAAGGCGGGAGTTGCCGCGCGTCGAGTTTGATGCGCTAAGTGAGTAGAGGAGAGCGGTGAGACGCCATGGTTTGTCGATGAATAGACAATATGTGTAAAGATGCTTGGTTGCTATGGAATGGATAGCAGTACTTGTAATGCTCAAGGCTAGGAGAGTCTTGGTGAGGATGTTCGTTGCTGGGAGGGCGATGGGGTGAGGTGGTGGGGGGAGAAGTTGCTGGATGATTTGGAAGATTATTTCTAGAGGGAGGGAGAGGGTCATGTTTGTTGTTTTTGGGTTGAGTATGAGGGTGTTTGTTTGTAGACTGATATACGGTATTGTACATGAGGTTGTTGCTAGGGAATCGGTAGAACTATTATCCGTGTCTGAATATAAGTCACGGGTTTGCCAGCGAACTTTTAATTAAAGATGGTTTTCAATCTTAATTAGACTGTTTTATTAAGCTAAAATAATGAAATATAGTAACTTAGAAACTCTCTTAAACTTTGTTTATCTAGATATTAATTACGTATACTTATATCTCTTATTTTATTAATAAAAGAGACTTAGGAATTTACTCTAATTATTCTAAATATTTAGAATAATAAATCCTTATTAGTTAGCTTTTAATATAAATTAATACTCTTTTACTCTAATATAATTTATATAATATATTATTAGTAAAAAAGAGATAATTATTAATCTATATTAGTTTTTTTAAGCTAGTAGCTTTATATAGTAAATATAAATTATATAATATAATTTACTCTTTTTAATTCTAAAAGCTAATTTTCTTTTATATAACTACTATACTATTAAATCTAGATTAATTACTTTAAGCTAAGTACTTATTTATATAATATTAATAATAAGTATATAACTTTACTTAAAGTCGAGTCTATAGATTCTATTAGCTACTAGTACGGATTTACGATTTAGCGATTATATAACTCGATATATTAATAGATATTAATATATTATATATATTTAATATAGTATTATTTAAGTTCTAGTTAATATAATAATTATTAGTAACTCTCTTAATATTTTATTAATAGTATTAGTATCTAAGTCTACCTAAGAAGCTTAGAATAATTATTAGTAGAAAAGAAAATATCTTTCTAAACTCTCTAATTCTTCTTATATATTAATTATTTTAATAATACTTTATATTATAAAAAACTTTTAAAAACTAGTAGAATAGCTTTATACTAGTTATACTAAGTATAATAGCTATATAAAGTATATAAAGTATATTAGTAGTTATAGCTTTATATATAATATAAGCTAGTCTTAGTACTAAAAGCGCTAGTACTAGCTTATTAACTATTTCCTAATACTAAGACTACTAAGACTAATACGCTTTTTAAGTTCTAGAATTATACGACTATATAAGTAGCTTTCTAGTATATTTAATATATCTAATACTAAGAATACTAGCTAGTACTTTAATTATAATAAGTATTATTAAAGTATATTTAAGAGTTAAGTATATTAAGTATACTAGAACTTAAAATACTAGATATACTAATAGTATATCTAGTATCTAAAAGCTTTTACTACTATAAAACTATTCTAAGTTACTTATAATCTAAGAATCTTTACTATAAAGCTAGTAGCTATATACTTTTATAGTTTTTTCTTTTAAAACTACTAGATATAGATATTAATTTATTTATAATATATTAAGTATATTTATTATAATAGTATTATATTATTAGAGTAGAGTTATATAATTAAGCTATATAAAAAGCGAATAGGAACGTAGTATTATACTAATATAAGACAGAGTATATATTAAGTTTTTATTACGCGGAACTAGAGTTATAAAATACTCTATTTCCTCTATATATATAGTAGAGTTCTTATCTCTGAATATAAGGCTTCTTAGAGCGTTTTTAATCTAAAAATACGTTATAGTATTATAAAAGAAAACTAAGTACTATTACTTAATATAAACTATATCTTATACTAGTATATTTTATAGATACTATAATATATTATCTTTATCTTATAAATTTATAAAATATATCTACTATATTATCTTAATTTAGAGCTTATTTAGCTTATATATATTAGTTCTTTTATAATCTATATACTATTAAAAATAATAAAGTAGTATATAATATATATAAACGTTTAGCTAGTATATATTATAATATATACTTTTACTTATACTTTCTTTATATATATATAAGAATATATATTATTAAAATTAATTAATAAACTCTTTTAATCTCTTAATCTTTAGCTTTTATATATATATAGTTAAAACTCTACGATATAAATACTAGAACTAGCTTACTTCTAGTCTTCTACTATTATATATAGCGATATATATATATTAAGCTAAATAGTAAGTAAATATATTTAAAGAAGTTATAATATATTAAAGAGTAGATAAGTATCTTTTAACTTTATACTAGTATATAAATCCTATCTATCTTAACTAAATTATATATATACTAAATAGACTCTTAAATTATAAAGAAATACTATTACGTTTTAAATATATAAGATAGCTACTTAGTATACTACTAATAGATATAGAGAGACTTCTACTTTTCTAAATATACTTTTTATTTAATATATACTTCTTAGTATAATTTACTTCTATTATTCTTTAATTTAACTTCTTTATAATACTAGATTTTATACTATTATTATAAAAAAAATCTATATAAAGAGTAATAAAATTTATTAATAGTAAGTAATACTTTTATTCTCTAAATAATCGTAAATATCTAGAAGATACTTTAAATTAATTAAAAAGTAACTATTCTATCTCTTAAATAATACTTCTTAAAAATAAGAGTATTCTAGTTAGAAAAGAAGAATATTTAAGTTAGTTTATACTTTTTCTTTATAGTAATTAACACTTTTATTCTCTAAATTAATTAAAAAGTAACTATTACGTATTTTTTAAGTTGAAAACGCTCTAAGAAGCTTGAATTTAAGAGATGAAAACTCTATTATATATATAGAGAAAAGAGGTTATATAATACTCTCTTTTCTATAATATGCCTCTTAGGTCTAGGAAAACAATAGCTTTCTAGGCTTATAAATTAAGCTAGATTATAAAAGATCTCTTAATTAATAGCTTTCTAATTCCTACGTCTTAGTATAACACTTTAGAAGTGCTTCTCTTTATAGTTATCTTACTAGTAGTTCTAGTATTCTTAAGAGTAAATTCCGACTTCTACTTCTAGATTCTATCTAACTTCTATCTCTTGCTCTAACTCTAGTCTATATAGCTCTAGTTCTAGCGTAATAGTAAAGCGAGTAGCGTTTATAGAGATAGTAGCTATTAGCTAGTATTATATATATATACTAGCTTTATAGAGTACTAGGCTTCTAAGTTAAATAAGATATAGTTTAGTTATAAGATATCTCTTAGAGTAGCTAGCTAATACTAGGCTTTAGATTATTATTACTATAGTTAGTTAGTAGCTAGCTAGTTACTAGGCTTTTACTCGCTTATTACTAATCTTCTACTAGCTAGTTACTAGGCTTTTTATACTCGATTCTCTTCTTTAAAGAACTTAGATAAGCTTATATCTTATCTATTTAAGACTCGTCGACGTCGAGTATTAATATACTATACTAGTCGACTACTAGTAGAGAAGCGTTTTCTAAATACGTAGTAATATATTAAATACGTAAGTAGAAGATAATTATTATTATAGAGTATACTATAAGTATAAACCGGGCTTAAAACTATTACGTATTTTTAAGAGTAGAAAACACTCTACGAAGCTTGAATTTAAGAGGCGAAAACTCTGCTATATATATAGAGAAAAGAGGTTACGTAATATCTCTTTTCCTATAATAGTAACTATTCTATTCTTTAGATAATATCTCTTAAAAATAAGCGTATTCTAGTTAGAAAAGAGAGATATTTAAGTTAGTTATTATTTACTATTTTTACTATATTACGCTACTTATTTTTTTAGTAAATTAAAGCTAGTAATTTTAATTTATAAAAGATAGAAGTAATTAGAGTACGAAAGAAGAAGAATATTAAGTCTTAAGAGAATACTTAAATCGTTGATTTAAGTAATAAAAGTAATAAGCGAAAGAATTAAAAGTATTAGACTTGTTTAGATAGTCGTAAGTAGATAGTACGTAAGTAGGTTAATTTACTATTTTTATTACTTTTTAGTATATTAGTATAAGAAAACTAATAAATAGAGAAAAGTTATAAACTAACTTAACTATCTCTCTTTTCTAACTAAAATACTCTTATTTTTAAGAGATATTATTTAAGAGATAGAATAGTTACTATTTAATTAATTTAGAGGATATTCTAGGTATTTACGATTATTTAGAGAATAAAAGTGTTAATTACCGATTTATTAATTATTAGTAGTACTCTAATAATAATTATCAATATAGAATAAACTCTAACGATTATTATATTGCGATATATTAATATATTATTATATCGATGTCTAAATCTAAGAACCACTTATATAAACTGAATATGGGTCCGTCTCTTCTCCCAGGTCTAGCACCTTCAGACGACTGCTCTATACGTGGACATAGATACTAATGCCCCCTCCAATCTTCTCCGATCGACACTCTCTCTCGCGCACCCCGAACCAAAGTGGTGGGAGAACTCTGATAGCTAGGGAGCGAGGCACATTAACGATGAATCCTCTTTTAATTTATAGGACCAAAATCAATCGTTAACTTTCTTATTCTCTATGCTCTTTACTTTTAGCAAAATTTCCACTAGCCTGACTTGGAAAACTTCTCACTTAAATCATAGCTTGTTTTTACAAAAGGTCTAGTGCTAGAGTTGGTTTAGAAGAGATATTTATTTCGTTAGCCAGAAATTTTAACACTTACGCTATCTAAATATCTATAGTATCCACATATTCCCAACTTAATATGTTACCAGCATCCAGCTCATATTCCTGTATCTTCCCCCTGGAAATACCATAAGCCCGCAAATCATAAGATATAGAGATAGCAGAGAAGTTCGTCCTATCTGGAGATTTGTTTAACGTGGGAGTAGACAATGGGCCCCATTTCTGGTTATTACACCAATTGCTGGCGATAGTTCCGTTCGGGTAAAGTTTAGTAAGGTAAATATCTGACAACCCCCCTTGGTCGGTGTATAGAGGAATTGCCACAATTTGTGAAGGCTCTTGAGGATCGCGAGCGAAGCTTGTTGCTAAATTACTATTAGCTTAATTTCAAACAGCTTGTATTCATGGTTTTTGCATACCCATAGCCCAGCTTCCTTGGCCCCATGCAAATTCTTGCGTTATTTGGTTGGTTTCCCCGTAAGCTTTGAGCAGACTTGGGACCCTTTTAGTAGTTGGGTTCGCAAGAGGTATCAAGGATATACCAGTACCGGGCGCAACGAGAGTTCCCACTTCATCAGGTCTAGCATCCCAGCCTTGTAGTGCTGGACCCTGTGAAGAGTCAACGACAGACTGATTGTAGCCGATGGTATAAAGCTTCTGGTTTGGATCCTGATATAACAGGACAGTTCCGTTATAGCACCAAGTTGAGTTGCAATAGTGTCTCGTAGCAGCTAGCTGAGAGTTGGGGTAGCCATTGATCCGTCTGTTCGTTAATTGACCTAGGTCCCAAGAGCGAGCGAAGGTATCTCTTGTGTAAAACTCCATGATATTATTTTGCGATGAGAAAAAGTAGACTGTGAGTTGGAAAATAAAAGTGTTCGCGGTAGAATTCCCGGGAGAATCTGCAGCAAGAGGGTCGTTGACATATCCTGCGACCGCTGTGATTGATGTTCCTTGAAGGACAGGCTCGACTCGTTTCCCGGTGACAAATACGGGCGAAGTCGTCCATGTCGTGTTTTGTGAGTCCCACACTGAACATAGAACAGTGTTCGTTTTGTTTTGGTATAGTATACCACGATGGAGGAAGTTGCTACTGTCAGTCCAATTGAACGACGCAAGTGCTGAGTTCTCCAGTAGTGATGAATTGGATATGCGATCACCAGGTATGCGATCTCCAAGTGTGATATTACCAGACGTCGACGCCTTCTTCCTTCCAAGCGTTCCTCCCACCGCTCCGCCCACAATCGCGATGATGAGAAGAACGGTGATAATCGCCGCGATGGTGGATTTTTTTTTGGTAAACCCGCATACCGTTCGAACCTCCTTTTCATCGCTGCTGGAAGCGGTATAAGAATGTTCAACGGCGTCTTGGAGTGGAGGGTGTTGTTGCGGGGTTTCCGGTTTTCTGGTGTTAACCAGTGTGGTCGATAGTATTTAGAATATTATACCACCACGATATATTATTAGAAACCTACTTTAATACGTACTATTTATACTATTTAAATACTATAATATCCAATAATATTATCCTTTATATTGTTAGTATTTTAATCAATATCATAATAATATCGTGGTGTTACTAAGCTACAATTTTTAAGCTTTTTACCTCGGATTTTACCCTACTTCTTTTTAGCCTTTTATTTTAGCTTTATATAGTACAATGTATAATATAAAAAATATATAGCTAAATAGCTAGAATTATAGATCTATTTAAATAGAGTATTTTAAAAAAAGAATTATATAAATAGCTCTTAAATTAACCTAAATATTATAAGGTTAAAAAGGTAGCCTGTGTAAGATAAAAACATGTCTAGAAATCTCTTAACACTAAGTACTAATTCAACGACAACGTTAGATTACTAGCTAGAATATAATAAACTAGTATATTAAATTCTACTAAGTTTTACTCTTTAATTATAAGCAAATATTAACTAAATTAATGAATAAAAATTATTTTAGTCTAATAAGTAAGTAATAAAAGAGTATATAGAAAAAGTATAAATAACCTCATTTTAAGAAAAAGTAGGTTTTAGCGCTTATAAGTCATTAAAAGATATACCGTATAATATCACAATATTACGATTATATTATAGCGTATTTGGATACGTACTACTAGGATATCATAATAATATATTAATCTAAAATACTGTAGTATTTTATCACAATAATACTATCGACCACACTGGTGTTGACTTCTAGTCCTGATTACGCGAGTTCCAAGTCTGCTTGACTCGGCCCCATGTACGACCGCTCGAGTGTGCTATGATGCTCTTGATTGTCCATTGATCAAGGCACGAAGTGGTTTCCCGCTTTCGTTATCTAGGAGGTATTCCGTGGGAAAACATGCCAACAAAATTTGGTTTCAAAATGTAGAGACTATCTTGGATGAGAAATTCAAACTCTACATAAGGTTGGACAAGCACTCTTCGTGCGGGTGCGTTGTCATCCATGGAGTGGTGAAACTTGTACATCTTATCGCTTTAGCCCTGAGAAACACCTCTCGTTTAACCATGACTGAGCCTTTTTTGGTTCTAAACCCAACCCTTTACCCCCATCAACCAACCTTTACACTTAGCAAGTAGCATCCTTCTTGCCACAAGCTTCAATAGCTATTTTTGGGCTGGAATGGTAACTATGGCTGATTCAGGGGCTTATCAGGCACCCACGTAGTACATCTGACTGTTGCTCCTTCTTGTGTTCCATTAATCAAATTCAGTGGCACCAAAGATTGCAAAAACTCGAACCTATGGTGTTGGGTGCGGTTTTCCCTTCCTGGTTTGTTTTAACACTTCTAGGACAACGAACTGAATAGAAATTCATTTATTCTAGTAGCTTGGGATAATTAGGTCGAATCTCAAGTCTTACCTAGACAATTTAAAGATGAAGTTAGTGTACATTCTACTCTTGGTCAGTCACGAAGTCCAGCACCTCATGGTGGGGGCAAAACACACAAAGCGTCGGTTGATAAACGATTGCCCCAACAGTCGTACAGGGCAATATCGCACAAGTATGATCTAATTTTCCACCGACATTTACCAGTAATAACATTCAGCTTGCGGTAAAAGATCGTAAAGTCCTGACCCTGAGTAATATTGAGGGGTTTCAAATAATGGGGGTTGGGAGAGAGCGCGGCACCGGAAGAGCGTCAAAACGAAAGATAGCTATACCAAGATATTGTAGCTTCTTGGACCACGGTATAATTGGACTCCTGGACCTTGAAGAAAAGTACCTTTCGGTTTTAGCTAGAATATCAGCAAAATAGGGCAGATGGTTTGAACTAATCGTATGTAGAAGTGGAGTAGTTCGCTTATATGTACCATGGTCCCGGCGTATACGAGATAGACCCGTATACCATGGGGTACTTATATGCGTATGCAATGCCCACTTTTTTCAGCGTATGCGAGGCTATACCAGCCGCCTTTTTAAAGCTATTCTCACTGTACTAGCCTCAGTGTAGTCGATAGTATTATCGTGATAAAATACTATAGTATTTTAGATTAATATATTATTATAATATCCTAGTAGTACGTATCTAAATACGCTATAATACGATCGTAATATCGTAATATTATATAGTATATCTTTTAATAACTTATAAGCGCTAAAACCCACTTTTTCTTAAAATAAGACTATTTATACTTTTTCTATATACTCTTTTATTACTTACTTATTAGACTAAAATCATTTTTATTCATCGATTTAGTTAATATTTACTTATAATTAAAGAGTAAAACTTAGTAGAATTCAATATTATAATAGTACGCTATTCTGAATTATTAGCATTCGTAGAACTACTAATACCTCTACGACTATTAATACTTCTACGACTTATTAGATAGAAGATACTAAAGAGAGTAAGAATCAGATATTATATATTTCGTTTTAAGGTCTTATATATTTAGCTTTAAAGCCCTTATTATTTTAGTAGCTATATTAAGAAGAACTTAGTTATTATTCTTATTAGAACTTAGTAGTCTTTAACCTCTTATATATAGATATTCATACTTAGTATAAAAGAAGAATAGTTATTATTTTCTTCTATATTAGTACCTAGTATCTATATACGTTATTCTTCTATATATACTCCTATATACCTCTACTATAGTTATATATATTTTATACTATTATATAAAAATAATAACTCTTCCTTACTAGTAATAGCCTTAATAATATCTCCTTTAAGCTTATTACTACTCTTTATTTAGAAGTCGACTTACTCTTAATTTAGAATATTATAACGGTATCCTTATATAGCTAAGTAATTAGAGACTACCTAGATAGCTAGTAATACTAGGGTTTAATATCTATATAAATAGCTAGTAAAAATCGTATTATAAATACGTTAAAGGATTAGAATATACTAAGTATTCCTAAGAGTCCTAATAACCCTAGATTTAGTAAATAAGTTAACTTATAATAGTTATCTAGAAGGCTTTTAAATCTAATCTTACCTCTCTCTCTCTTAATTTAATATTTAATATATTAGAATCTAGAGCAACTCTAGGTCCTTCTTAAGCTCTACTCCTAAGCATAGAGCTCTCTCTTAGGAAACAAAGTTAAGCTTTTATAGAAAGGTCCTCGACTTAGTACTATACTTCTAAGAATACTAAGAAGCTTAAGAATAATAAAGGTAAAGGCCTAGTACCTAGAAGCTAGAGAGATTAATAAGACTTCTCTAATATAGATAAGATATAGAGTATAATCTAAGCTATAAAAGCTAAGAATTAAGAAAAAGAATAGAGAATTTTAAAGTAAGATAATTAGATTACCTAATTATTAGACCTAGTATAGTAAATTAGTTAATAACTACTAAATAATAACTAAAGTTTAAGTCTTATCTAACTTATATAAACACCTTCTTTAGTCTCTTTAAACTATTATTATAGGTAAGACTCTACTTCTAATATTCCTTCTTTATAATAACCTACTTTATATCTATAACCTAAAAGTACTCTAAAAGCCTTTTAACTTATTAAAAGTAAGATTATAGAAAAAATTAAACTTTTAGATAATAGTATTTTACTTATATATAAGTAATAGAGAATATTAATATATAATCGACTTTATATAAATACTAACTATTATTAAATACTTTTAACTTATAAAGCTCTTATTTAAAAGATAATAATAAAACTTATCTAAAACTATTTAAAGCTTTAATATAAGTCTAATATAAGTAAGATAGTATTTAAAGATTATAAAGAAATAATTAAACTTCTTAATACCTACTATCTAACTAGTTATAAGAAGAAGGATACCTAGAACACCTTTTAGTCTTTTTAAATAGAATAAAAGAGTTATATAAGAGAAAGTTTTATAAAATTTAAAAGTTACTTTTTAAGTATAGTAATACTTAGAGAAGTATTAGAATAAGATAAATTCTACTATATATAAGATAAGCTTATACCTTAGCTCTAAACCTAATTAGTTAATAATAAGAGATACTAGAATACTAACTTTAATAAGATAGTAAGAGACCTATTATTTATAAATAAGAAATAGTACTATAATACTAAGTTATATATAACTAGTATAATAAGTACTAAAAAACCTATTATAATAAGCTTATTATACTAAAAGCCTAATACTAACTAATCCTTATCTAGTTTCTTAATAAAACCCTTATCTCTCTTATATAGACTTTATTCTATTCTTTAAAAGACTTCTTAAACTTCTAGACTCTCTTCTACTAGTAAAAGATTAAAAACTTTAATACCTTCGTCTATAGACTAATTCCTTACTAGTATAAAGTATTATAATTATAAGAAACCTAGGTATATTAAGCCTAACTATTCTAATCTACCTAGTATTAATAAAATAGATAATTAACTTAAGAAAGAATAACTACTTAAAGAGTACTCTAACTCTAACTTAGGTTAAAAGGAAAATAAAGAGGCTTAGGTAAAGATACCTTCCTAGGCCTATATAAATATAATCTAGCTAAACTTAACCTTTCTAAACTTATAAAAAGGAAATAGTTCCTTATAAATATTATACTTAGTATATAAGAATATAGTATTAAAATATAAGCTTTAGTAGATATAAGAGTAAATAGATATCTATTTTTAAATTAACCTTTAACTCTTTAACTATTAAAAGTAATAGGTTTATAAATCTAGAAACTACTTTATTCTATATTTATTTATAAATATAATAATAGTACTAAAAGCTAGGTAAATTAGTTTATATAACTATATTTAAACATAGATAAGTGTTATATTTATAACTACTCCTTTATTATCCTAGATCTTAGATAGTAAGACCTAATTATTAATAATAAGTAGTTAAACTATTTTAAAGTTCTTTTTAACCTCTTAAAGAACTAGATTACTTAGCTAGCTAATAACCTCTTAACTCTCTACTATAATAAGGAAATTTTACTCTTACTTTCTAGCTAAAACTAGAAACCTATTTTAAACTACTAGTTAGATATAAATTAAAGAGAATATATAATCTATTAATAAGAAAGACGTAAAAAGAGTAGACTTATAAATATAGCTAAGTTATTACTCTCGTCTATAATAACACCTCCTAAAAATTTAATATCTAACTCTAGTCTAAAGCCTCTATAACCTACTAGTATAGTCTTAAAAAGTTAGACTCTATACTCTTTTATCTATAAAATTAGTATAAACGTTATATACTTTAATATAAAACAACCTAATTTAAAATTTTATATAATAAGTATATATAAGCTAGATTAGATTATTAATAAAAGATCTACCTCTCTCTAAGATAATAATAAGATAAGAGCTCTAATATAAGCCTAACTCCTAAAATATTACTTATCTTATAAAAATATATTCTTAAAAGTAGCTTCTAATAAGCTCTCTCCTTATTATAAATATAACTATAAGATTACTTTAAATAAGCTACTTTTTAACTTCTTTTTACCTCTATATTAATAGTTAACTATAGAGCTTAAAGCTATAAAAGAGTAACTTATAAAGAACCTAGATAAGAGGTTTATTATTAATAGTAATAGCTCTTTTATCTCTCTAATACTCTTTATTAAAAAGGCTAATAATAATAACTTATAGTTCTATATTAATTATAGAAAGCTTAATACTCTAACCTAAAACAATCCCTACTTAATCTCTTATATTAATAAGCTTCTTTCTAAGAGAAGAATAGCTAAAATCTTTACTAAATTAGATATTAAATAAGCTTTCTATTATATCTAAATAGACCTTAACTTAGAAGAGATAACTATATTTAAAACTAGGTATAGTATATATAAATATAAGATTCTCTCTTTTAGACTCTATAATAGCCTTACTACTTATTAATATTATATAAATAACGTCTTAATTAACTATCTAGATAACTTTTATATTACTTACTTAGATAATATTTTAATTTATTTAAATACTATTAAAGAATATAAAGAATAAGTTAAGAAGGTTCTAAATTAGCTTTAAGAAGTAAGACTTTAAGTTAATATTAAGAAAAGCAAATTTAGTATTACTAGAGTTAAATACTTAGGATTTATCTTAATTATAAAAGGACTTAAAGTTAATCTTAAAAAAGTAGAGCTTTTATAAAACTAGGTCTAACCTAATACTATAATAAGTATAAAGTTTTATCTAGAGTTTATAGGATTCTATAAATAATTTATTAAAAGTTATATTAAAATCGCTAAACCTCTAACTATAATAATATACTCTATAAAGCTGTTTCTATAAACATCTAAATATAAAGAAGCCTTTAAAGTACTAAGAACTAGACTACTTATAATTTAAATATTATACTACTTTAATCTCGATTATAATATAAAGGTAGAAATAGACTCCTTAGAAAAAGTAATAGTAGGTATATTCTTATAATAATATAATAGCCTTTAATACTCTATTAGGTTCTACTTATATATCCTAGTTAGCTATAAATTAAACTAGAAGATCTATAATAAAGAACTATCTACTATTATAAAAGCTTTTAAGAAATAGTACTCTAAACTTATATTATATTAAAAGTATATTAATATATATTTAGATTATAGATTATTAGAATACTTTATAATAACTAAGCTACTTATAGCTAAGTAAGTCTAATAAATAGAGTTTTTATTAGACTTTAACTTTTAAATCTAATTTATATCTAAAAAGAGTAATTAAAAAGTAGATATATTAACCTAATATAAATAAGACTTAAAAACCTATAATTAAGCTAAAGTAGATAGCTACTTATATACCTTTTTAGTACCTAATTATTTAGACCTCTAAATTAATACTAAACTTACTTAGACCTTTTTATAAGAATAGTCTATATCTCTTAATATAATTTAGTTAAATATTATTCTAGAAATAAGTTTAAATATAATTTAGAAGTTAAAAGAAGATAACCTATACTTCTTTTAAAAAGAACGTTATAAACTTCTAAATAGATACTACCTCTTATTAAATAATTTACTACTCTTTAAGAATTAACTTTATATTTAAAAGAATACTAAACTCTATATAAAACTAATTTAAGAAGTCTATAACTAAGTATCTAGTACTTATCTAAGTATAAAAAAGATATATTAGTTATTAGTATAATACTACTACTAGACTAGAATATTTTTAAACTATAAAAGATATATAAGGAATTATTAAGCCTATAAATACTCCTATTCTTAATAAACTAAGTAATAAAGCTTTCTTTACCTCTTACTTATACTTAACTATCTTATATAATATTTATATATAGACTTTAAATTATTCCTAAAAGATAAATATAGATTTAATACTATATTAGTATTTATTAACTAACTTAGAAAAGATTTAGTATTAATACTTTATTACTTAACTATAAATATTAAAAGACTAGCTAAACTCTTTATTTAATAGATTTATTATTTTAGCTACTATTTTAAATTAATTATATCTAATTAAGAACCTTAATTTATATTATTATTTTAGACTAAATTTTATTAAATAATTAGTATTAAGCTTAAGCTTAATATTACCTATTATAAATAGATAGATAGATAAATAGAAATAATAAACTAATATATTAATTAGAGACTAAGGCTCTTTATAACCTACTATTAAGATAACTAGAGTAAAGTAATCTCTTTAATAGATAGAGTATAAATAATACTTCTATACTTATCTATTAGTATAACTTCTTATTAGCTTAAGTTTAGACTTAACTTAAAGACCTTATAGAACTAGAATATACTAAAGACTTCTATTTTCTAGGAACGACTTAACTATAATAAAGTAGTAAAAGTAGTTTAATATATATACTCTACTTAGAGGATAGCTAAAGATAATATAGATAAGGCTTAGAAGAAGATAGAAGATAGTATAAACTAATACTAAAAAGCTATTAACTAGGATATTAGAGATAAAGTCTACTTATTTACTAAGAATCTTAAAATAAATTATTCTAGCTAAAAGCTTACTAAATAGTAGATAGAACCTTTTAAAATACTAAAACGTATAAGATACTCTTATAAGCTAAAACTTCTTAAAAGCTTATTAATTTATAATATTTTTACTCTTAATATACTTTTAAAAGATCTAAATACCTTTTTACTAGAATAAGAGGCTCTAGAGCTCTTACTAGATATTATTAAAGGTATATAAGAATAGGAGGTATAAGAAATACTTAGTAGTAGACTTTTTAAAAGATAACTATAGTATTAAGTAAAATAGGTTAAATATAATTTAGATCTTACTTAGTATCTTATAGATAATTTTT
Organism: Hymenoscyphus infarciens; assembly: GCA_001414345.1. Taxonomy (NCBI): domain Eukaryota; kingdom Fungi; phylum Ascomycota; class Leotiomycetes; order Helotiales; family Helotiaceae; genus Hymenoscyphus; species Hymenoscyphus infarciens. Next base: position 10,993 of record LLCB01000353.1, on the reverse strand, counting down.
AAGGTTTACTATATTATTTAAGAGACTTTTATACTAAATATTTAGAAGAGCTAGAACTACTCTAATACCTCTCTAAATAGCTTAATATATAAGAATTAGATAAGAATTAGATAAAAGAGTTAATTTATAAACTCTATTAATACCTTCTAATTCTAGTTACTTTTAATAAAGAACTTATAATAAAAACCTAAGATAAAATACTAACTAGTAGAAATGTTTAAAGTTAATAAAGTAAAGAACTAAGACTAAGTTACTACTAAAATAGAGCCTACTAACTCTTTCTAGACTATAGCCTCTCTTTTCTCTAACTTATTATTCTTCTCTCTACTCTCTTAAGTATAAGGAGCCTAAATTAGCTCTTTCTCTACCTTCTTCTTATAAGTACACTTCTTACTTTAGTAACCTTCTATAACTAGCTTTAGAGAGGACGCTTATAAACTCTTTAAGTAGGCTTTAAAGAGGACTTAAACCTAGGTTTAGATAGAGGTCTTACTCTCTATAGTATAGTATAAGAACTATTAAATATTAGTAACTAAAACCCTTCTAATAAGTAAGAGGTACTTATAGTAACCTTAGTATAAAGTGCTTAAGTCTCTTTTAAGAGAGCGAACTATACCTTTAAACTATTCTTTAATACCTCTATACTAGTAATAACTAATACCTTATCTAAGGCCTTAGTAGTCTTCTTAATCTCCTCCTTCTCCTTCTTAAGCTTAAGCTTATTAAACTCCTTTCTTATAAACTATAATAACTACCTAAGTTAGAATAGATTTAGTATATATTTAAGATTAAACTTACTAGGATATATATAGTATTCTACTTAATATAGTAACTATACTTCTTTAACTTTAGCTTCTTAAAAGTATAGACGTAATCTCTATTCTAAGATTTTACTTAAAGGTACTAAATATAGTAGACTTAGTAAGTAGCTAGAAGCGTACTAGAAAGACATAAGAGAGGCATTTTACTATATTAGATTAGCTCTAAATTAGGCCTAATAAAAGAGGGAAAGACTTACTTTTATATATATATATAATATATATATATATTCTAGGATAAAAGTTAGTATATAAAGATATATCTAATTAGAAGGTATTCTTACTATATATATATTATTTTAGATAAAAAGAAAAGAAGAAGAGAAGTTAGAATTAGAGAAAAGTCGTCTACTAATATACTACTTATAATAATAGCTATTACTTATAATTATTATTTATTACTTAATAATTACTATTATAATATATAATAATAGTAAGAATATAATAACTCTATAGTAGTATACCGCTTCCTACCTATTAGCTAATAATTAGCCTCTCTTCTGTTTATATCTATTATTATATAATATATAATAGTAAATAAAGAACGATTATCTCTTAAAATAATAATACTACTAGTTACTAACTTTACCTTAACTATTAGACACTATAATAGTAGATAAGTAATATTCTTTAAAATAAATACATAAATAATACTCTAGTTAACCTAATACTATACTAATCGATAACCAAAGACTTAAAACAAGTCTTTTTTAAAAGAGAGAGGATATAATAGCACGCTATTCTAAATTGTCAGCATTCGTAGAACTACTAATATCTCTATAACTACTAATACTTCTATAACTTATTAGATAGAAGGTGCTAAAGAGAGTAAGGATTAGATATTATATATTTCGTTTTAAGGTCTTATATATTTAGCTTTAAAGCCCTTATTATTTTAGTAGCTATATTAGAAAAGACTTAGTTATTATTCTTATTAAGACTTAGTAGTCTCTAACCTCTTATATATAGATATTTATACTTAGTATAGAAGAAGAACAGTTATTATTTTCTTCTATATTAGTACCTAGTATTTACATACGTTATTCTTCTATATACACTCCTATATACCTCTACTATAGTTATATATATTTCGTGCTATTATAAATATACTAGTTTATCATATTCTAGCTAGTAATCTAACGTTGTTATCGTTGAATTAGTACTTAGTATTAAGAGATTTTTTTATCTCGTATAAGCTACTCTTTTAACCTTATAATATTTAGGTTAATTGAAGAGCTATTTATATAATTCTTTTTTTGAAATACTCTATTTAAATAGATCTATAATTCTAGCTATTTAACTATATAATTTTTATATTATACGTTATACTATATAAAGCTAAAATAAAAGGCTAAAAAGAAGTAAAGCAAAATCTAGAGTAAAAAGCTTAAATATTATAGCTTAGTAATACTATAATATTATTATAATATCGATTAAAATACTAATAATATAAAGAATAATATTATTAGATATTATAGTATTTAAATAGTATAAATAGTATATATTAAAGTAGGTTTCTAATAATATATCGTAGTAGTATAATATTCTAAATACTATCGACTATACTAACTAGCCTTTTTAAAATATAAAGATTTTTTTTAAAAAAAAATCTAAATAAGAGGATTTAGTAGTGTTTTAGCTTTCCTCGCCTTAGTTAGCCTAGTACTTAGGATAGGATATACTACTTACCTAGGTAAGAATAGAAGAGGCTAGGCTAGATTAAGATTAAGACTAGGCTAAGTTTAGTAGGCTAGGTACTCTAACTAGGATAGGAGGAGCTAGGAAAGTTCTAAAAATAGGATAGAAGTAGCTAGGTAGATAAAAAAAGGAGGCTAGACTAGAGTACGATTAGGAAGGTAACTCTCTAATTAGAATCTAGACTCTCTTTTCTATCTACCTTCTAGATATTAAGTAAAATTAGTAACCTAGACGCTCTTTTCTACCTACTTTCTAGGCTTTAAGTAAAATTAACTAGCGCCTAACTCTTCCTATCCTAGCCTCTCTATTTAGTAAAGAAAGGTAAGTAAGTACTATAGGATAAGAGTAGCTAGGAAAGCTAGAATTTAAGAATAGGAGAAGGCGGGATAGCTTTAAAATAGAGGTAGAAGAGAGAAGGATTATTAAGATAGAATAGAATAATAGATTAGGCGAGGAAACCTAAAACACTGAGATTTAGTATAAAAAAGCTATTTAGTAGTCTTAATTAAGTTTCTTAGTGTTTTATAACGTTCTAAGAAGTGAAAAATAACTGAAAGGCAGAGTTTTTAGATAGAGTCGCTTAAAAGAAGAGATATTAGAAATTAATTAAGTAGCTAGGAGAAGTTTTCTCTACACTTTTCTTAGCTTTTAATACTAGGAGCTGTAGTATATAGTTAATTAGGTTCTCTATTTTTTTTAACTAGAAACAAATTACTTTTCTACCCTAAAAGAGGGGTAGGGGTGGGGTTGTAAGCCTAGTAGGAATATCGTCACTTTTTTCAACGAATTATATATATTCTATAGCTTTGAAAACCGCCTATACCCTAGGGCCTATGGTATGCGGGTATATCTCGTATACGCTCTCAATATGTTATATATAGCTATATGTGCTCTTTTCCATTTCCAATTTATTTTTACATGCTTTACAATCTATTTATTATGATACAAATTGTACAATTGTACATCGCTATAGTTCCATATTGAAACTCTCCTCGAGTACTCGTGTTGAAGTGTACATCGATCTACCCAGGCGATCTCTCCCTCCGTGCCCTCTCCCCGAAAGCCTAAACTTTCGACACAAAATTCTCAATCTCCTCCTTCCACTTCTCCGGTTCCTCCCTCTTCAACCTCTTAAACTCTCCCTCCAACCACTCCACCTGCTTCGCACTCAGATGTTTCGAACACAAAAAGATATCCGAGATCTTCTGATACAAGCCATCCAAAAGAATCGGTTTCCCCGTATTGACTTTCTTCAACTCAATCCAGCCCAGAAATTTATCCCTCGCCTTCCATCCTTCAGTCTTTGATAATGAGCCTTGAGGTGTATCGGCATAAAAAAGATACATGAGAAATCCTCTTATGATGTTAAGTCTCGTGTTATCGCATTCCTCGGTTGATTTAATAAGTCGTTCCGCCTCATCCATATTTTTATTCCGGAAGGCGGTAATAGCAGCGGTAAGTATCCCTTCAATCCTCCCCCACCTCTCTTTCTGCTCCCTCTCCCATTCCTCCTCTCGTTGTACCCGTAGTGCTGTAAGAATAGCATATTGTCTAACCCTCTTTGCCTCTCCATACTGCCAAAGTTTCACCTCATCCACTTCCCCTGGAGGCGGAGGAAGTACCTTCGGTAAATCCGCAGCATAAGGATCCTTCCCATCCCCAACATAATGTACAAACTCTCTCCCTCTGACCCTCTTACTCTTCCTCGTCTCATCCCTCGCAATTTCACGTCCCCAAATAAGTGGGATACGTAGAGCTTCTCGACCAAGTGCTTCAATATAGACATCCCAGAATTCGGAGCGTTGAATGTTCTCGTAGTAACTCGCTACCACAGGCCAAAAGGTGACTGTGGAATCGGGACCGAATCGCTCGGGGTGGCGCTTTTGTTGGGTCCAGGAGCCGGTGTTGAGGTAGTGGGGCCAGGAGGGGTAGGAGGAGATGTATTCTGCTAGGGCGCGGCGTTCTTTTAGGTCGAGTGGGATCTTGGTTCCTCGTGTGGTTGGGTCATTGGCTTTTGTTGAGTCTAGGGGGTTGTGGACTGCTCCCATGGCTCCACCAAAGGTCTGGATGAGTGAGTTAGACGGAAGTCATGGAGGGATGTGAAGTACTGACCATTTTCTCCCATGAAGTTCCAAGCTCGCTTACTTCCTCTGCTTCGAAAAACTAAAAGCAAAAGATAGTTTAGCAAGGGAATTCCTGGCGATATTTGTAAGTTCCTTACTGGTTCGCTTTCCAATTTCCCCTTGCTTTGGTTTTGTATGCTTGGTGGGATAAGTGGTTTAATATCTCGACGCCGATCTCCAAATAGTGGCTCAACCCCGAGCGCATGCTGCCTCACAATCAGGCCTTTGCAAAATAAACACTTTTGGATGATCATACCATAGTTTCATGTACAAGCTACATGCATTTTATTAGGTCCCAACCCGCAAATGAAGAATCCATGTACATACATACCGTCTTAGCAATAGCAAACTGCTCAACCAGCCTCTCACTCTCCGAAATATCCCCCCTAACAACCGCAAACAGCATCCCAATACTCAGTCTAATCTCACTCCTCCACGGCAGAACCGTCCCTGTCCTCCCCGTAGAGCGTATATTTGCAGAATCAAAAGTAATAAATACCTTCGGTCTAACGGACTCAATGATATCATTCAGCTCTTTTTGAACTTTGTCGGAGGGTTTGAAATTGTTTCGTGAGGAAAATTCATAGGCCCCGTATTCTAAAAGATCAGGTCGTTTGTGGTTTTCGAAATCCAGTTCGCTTTTGGGGATGTGTTTCCATGGACCGTTTAGGAGGGCGTCTAACCTGGAGATCCTTAGCTCCGGCCACAGAATAAGAGGGGAAGAAGGAGGGTATACCAAGGGAAAAGATGCATGTTCGCTAATAATCTACTAGCCTACAGAATCTGAGAATCAGTTTGCAACTTCAGAAGGAAGGAAAGAATTAAGAGCCTGTAAGGGGACTGTAAGGGGGCTCGTGAAATTGTAGAACAAACAAGAATTCCCCAGCGCCCAAATGCATCCAAAAAGAAGAGGAAAACTCGGCAACCATACCAACCTCAAACAAGGCACCAAAGCCCCCCAAACAACCTCATTCTCAACATCCCAACTGCCCTCCACCCCACCCCCCACCAGAACCGGGTTCTTCGGCGCTCTCCACATCTCCTTCCGATAAAAAGGATGTATCGGGTTATGCAAATTACTGGCTTTCGCGCCAGGATTCCCAAAAGCCCCCATATCCTCCAACTCATTGATGGAAAACCCGTGGAGCAACTTCATATGGTGTTCCCGGATTTGGGAGGCGATGATTGCTTCGGGGGTCGTGTCGAAGAGATTTTTGGAGTGGTCGGGAGAAGGGGCGCGGAGGGTGGTGTGGCGGAGGCCGGGAGTGTGGAGGGGGTGGGAGGGGGAGAGGGGTGGGTTTGCGGGTTCTTCGGGAGGGGGGTCTGCCATGTTGTTTTTGGTGGTGATTGCAGGGGTTTTCGGAGAATGGGAGTTAGTGGTATGGAGTATTTGAGAGGTCGGAAGGACTGAAGTGACTTTGGAAATCTTTTGCTTTACCTCGGTATCTATCGTAAAAGGAAAATGGTTGTAGTGCAAAAATAATACTTTAAACAAAGAACCACCACGATCCCGGAAGCGGGCGAGGGTGTGCTCAAAGAGTACCTGCCATTCGGGTGGAAAACATCAAGAACAGTAAGTTGTTGTCTTGAACAGAGATTGAAAGCACCATACGATTAACTTGAAATTGATTTGGTGTTTTAGAGGTGTCGCCTATCATAAGAGCTTGAGACTAGTACAGTACAAGCAAAATAAACATCGGATCTCAAGACTTAGCAAAATAAACCTAGCAAAACCAGCCTAGCAACAGTCAAAATCCACATAGCAACATCAAAGTTAGTTTTGAAGCGAGAAACACCGTGATACAACAGAAAAATGGGCCACCGACGAACTTCAACAATAGAGAGGCCCCAGGACTTGCCTGGGAACACATTTGTAACGCAGTCACCAACCTAACTGCCATATAAACACTTCTGCAACACTTTGTGTATATATTCCATCGACCACCAACTTCCCTATCCACATGAGCTTAGTGTATCCGGGGTTGTCTGAATTCGAGGGATGCCATTAGCGAGGAGTCTCTCGATCTCGGGAACCTTGTTTTCAGACAGTTTCCAGAACTCCCATGCTTCATTCAGTGGTTTCATATGCCAGGATTGCTTGTTCCGATTGAAATATTGTGTCTCAGCCAAGTACTTAAGAAATTGGTGAGCCTCTGCCCATGCCTTATTCCATGCTACGTCGTTGTACAAGTACTCATAACCAGGAGCGAATTGCATCCAAATGTGATGCTCCCAGGTGCGGAGGGAGGTTCCCACAGTACGTTTGATGGAAGCAACTCGCGTGACTAGAACCCCCTTCCATTGGAATCGTTCCAGAGTGTCTTTGGGAGACAGAGCACGAAGGTCGCTAGTTCCGTCGTAGTTCCACTTGAAGTTGACAGCGAGCAGGGTTTGACTTAGTCTGGGAACACCTTGTGCATTGAAGCCTTGTGGGACGCAGCAAAGACCGTCTTCTTTTATTGCAGCTTTTATCTCCAGTTTCTTGATTGCTGCTTGCTGGAGCTGGACAGTGGTCAAGGTTGTCGATGGAGAATCTCGGATTCCAACCTTGGGGAAAATGGCGGCACCTTCTTCAATGGTGATCCCTTCTTCCCAATTCGTGTGTCCGAGCGCGTTTGAATTCTTCGGTTCACCAGCACGGCTTGACTTGGTGTTGTCGTGAGTTGGACTGGCAGCAGCTGCAATCGTTGGGCGCTTGAAGGTGGTGGACGATTTCGAGGTAGTGTGTTGAGTTGTTGACATGATCCCATCTGCCTTGAATCGCTTGCTCTTGGGGCTGCCCCTTGCAAGGAAACCTTCGAGCCGACCCCCAGGTTGTGGATGCGAAGTTCTGTCCTCTGTCTGTTCAGCTTTTCTTTTCCTGTCGGGGATAAAATTTCTTCCCGGATTCTCATTGCGGACATTCTTCAGAGCCTTTGTCGTATCGGTGGTACGGGAGGAGTTCCTTGATGAATAAGTCGTCGAAGCTTGAACGGAGGTATGTTGAACTCTCGAGGCTGCCGTCGGGGTGCCTTGACGAGCCAAATTTTGCGCAGGAGCGTTGTACTTGACCGGTGTCGCCGCTGGCGTGTCTGCGGGATTCTGCATAGGTGTTTCCCCGAATCTGGCTATTCTCGTCCGGGTACGGTCGTATTTACTGTAGTCCTGACTGAGGGTGGTGTTCTCGTAAGGAAAGCGGGACCCAAATAGGTCTTTCCATAGGAAGACGTCCGTCATATAGCGAACGAGTTCTTCCGGGACGTTGGCGGAGGCAGCTACACGTGCGTTGTGTTCCATTTGCCGACTCCTATGGTTGAAAGCTCCAGTGCTTCGAAGGACCTTGCAATGGGAATTCGACGCTCCCTCGCGCAAGAACTTGCCAAGCATCTCATTGAGATGGCTCTGGTAGGCGTTCGCCATGATGGCGGTTGTTTGGTGTTGAAGTAAGCTCTCAATTCGAGAATTGACTGTATATAGTAGGTGGTGGATATAAGTGAGAAGAGGATTTAAAGTTGAGGTTACCGATGGCGATGATTGGAATAGGCCATGGTACCCAGAGGTGGAAATGGATGGAGAAGTGTAGAGGGATGGAGTCTCCCTCCGGAAATACCGAGATACAGGTATATAAGGTAGGTACAGGGTAGACTTACGTTCGCTCTTGCCATTTCCAGTGGATCGTAAATACTCGCGACGCAAAAGCGGCATCCAATATCAAACGTGTAACGCAACGCAAATCCTCCCAACTCCTTAATCTGGAGTGCACAAGTTGAGAGTGGATATAAAAGCGTGAAGTCGAGAGAAAAATCGGCGTAATTACCGTAACCCATTAGCAAGAATCAATATAGATACGCAATCCTTGGGTGGGAATAGAACTGCATTGGGGAACCAAGCGCCGCTGTCTCCCCCCTTCAGACACTCAAATCGCGCGTGGGAGTTATCCCAACTGCTCACCCTTGTGATCGCATCTCAAAGCTTCACTCAAAACCTTGCAGGAAGATTCGACGACTCCAAAATGTCGAACCCGCCGCCAGTACCAGGTCGGTAAGGCCGTCAACCATACACGGCGTCAACTCGGCCAGGATAAATCAACAGCGCCTCTACCACTTAGCAGAGCACGTCTCTGAGGAAGAATTCGTTAAATTGGAACAAGATCGAACAGATTGCGGACAAATTCTCCTCAAAACATGACCGTCGCTCCTCACCTTTACGAACAGAATCGATGAAATGCGGGTAGATTGGATCCACACAACAAATACTCCGTGAATCAGAACCGCATGGGAAGCATGACTCCAACAACAAACTACCCGCCAATGCTATCGGAACAAGTCCGTCCTCAGCAACGAACCTTCAACTTGGACATGGGAGAGTACTATCCAGATGCTCCAGGCTATCATCCAAAACGCCATGTATCCAGCAAACTCTGGGTAGAGTGCCGCAATGCGGCAGCCAAACCCATCTCAATACTAGCCGGCAAACATCTCAAGTGAATCAGGCCACGCGTTACCCCGATAGACTTTCACCACCGGAGCCGCAAAAACATTCCGGCCAAAATATGCATGGAAACCAGATGGCACAAGGCCCACCTCCTCAACAATATCATGGTAGCTACCAGAGCCGCGGGCTTCTATCCAAACGTTCTCAAGCCCAGCGATCGCATAGAGAACGAGGTAGTGGGCATCAAAGCAGGGCAATAGCCAATACAATCAAGTATTGTGGCCGCACGGGCAAAGACCATGTGCCACGGAACAAGCTGGTTTGTGACTAGTGTCATGGAAATGGACACAGCATACGCACATGCGTCAAGAATTGTGATGATCACGGTTTCGATCGTGGATGTGGACCTTGTAACATGAGAAACCACAATTACAGAGCCCCAGAATGCCCATGGAAATATAGGCCTCACGATGACTTCCACTTCCTGGTCCGCTCAAGAAACAAGCGAGCACCTGCTATATGCGATACACATTTTCGCGCCGTGCCACGGTTTTGGGAGAATGAATACCGTCTTTGGACCTGAGAATTCGCTCTCAAGACGAAGGCCAGTGGATTCCTTGCCCAATTTCGACAGTCTATTCGCACACCCGAGGAGGAAGCAATGCATTGATGCCAGATCCAAGTTGGAATGATATCCAAGAGCTCAACAACCAATATCCTCGTGGAAAGCTGATCCACCCCGGCATTCTTGAAGGTCGTGCGTGGGCCGAAATGCCAACAGAATAGGTTATCTAGAAGCTCCCAATTTTATGAACTGGTGTTTCTGCCGAAGTGCATGCATCCTGTTCTCGTCGACTTTATTTAGTCGTTCTCGATGCTTCTTAGCATTTGGGATTTTTATACACGGTTTCTCTGTTCTAGCAAGGTTAGCATGAAGCTATATTTCACCCCCAGTCACAATTTCTTACTGGAAATTGCCATAGAGGTTACATACCCGTGTTAAAATCCCAACGTTTTCTCGTTTCCCCAGAAATCTAGGTGGTTCATTTGATCCTGTGGGCTGGGTCCCCAGGTTCGTACATAGTCAAAATATACAATTCTCCAAACATTTCGCAGCTAGTTCTCGGTATTCGATTGTGACAGTATTACTGATTCGTTTAGCGCCTCTTCTCTTTCGGTACAGACATCGTTTTCTGATTCAGGCTGGCAAGAAATGATAAATATCTTGTTAATCTTTTGCTAAAAAATGGTGTGGTTGAAGGCTAGGGAAGTGGCACCACGGGCATGCCGATTTAACCGAGCCCGAGCCTTAGGAGGGCCAGGTCATAACGTTATGACCAGCCCTCCTAAGGGCCATATGACTCGTCTAACGTCGGTATGACCACGTCGCCTTTTAAGCTTTGTCAGCGCGCAGGTATCACGTGTAAAATCAGCCTTTGACGGCATTAAAAGAAACGTAACTAAAAAGACTAAAACCTGTAATACGTACTTTTAGTATATAATAAACTAAAAACCATCTACTTTTAGTATTTAATAGACTAAAAGTTCTCTTTTATATAACCTTTCTAATTAACTAATTATTTATTTATATACTAGACTAAAAGTCCTCTTTTATATAACCTTTCTAATTAATAAATTATTTATTTATATGCTTTTAGTCTATTATAGGCTAAAAACCACCTACTTTTAGTCTATAATAGACTAAAAGTCCTCTTTTATATAACCTTTCTAATTAATAAATTATTTATTTATATACTTTTAGTCTATTATAGACTAAAAACCACCTACTTTTAGTCTATTATATACTAGAAACCATCTACCTTTAGTATATAAAAGACTAAAAACTACCTACTTTTAGTCTATTATCTACTAGAAACTATCTAATTTTAGTTTATAAGAGACTAAATATCCTCTTTTATATAACCTTTCTAATTAACTAAT
>LLCB01000352.1:0-56631 GCA_001414345.1 Hymenoscyphus infarciens | reverse complement strand
AAGACCCTCTGAACCCTCTCCGATCCTTACCCGCAACCGCACGCCGAAACAACAAGGGCTTAGCCCCCAAAGACAACCTTCCCAAATTCGGACGATATGCGGATAATAGGCGGACGAGATGGAGGCACATAAAACAAAGGACAAAACGATCGGTTAGACGAGATGGACATAATCATAAGCGAACTCCAAAGTCAACAACTCAAAAACACTCCACCTCCGAACCCTCCCCGATCCGACCCTCTTTCGAACCCTCCTCGTTCGAATCCTCCTTTGCTTTTCAAAGCCCGAATTCAGACCTCTTTCGCTTAAGGGACACCGCTGCCCCTGATGCCTTCCTACCACTTCCCAAATCTCGAATCTCGAATCGGATACGAATCGGTCGAAATACGCTTTCCATCAGGACAAAACTCAGAAGCGAGCTCTTAGCTGAGTTATCGCTATCGCTGTCAGTCCCGACCGAACATCATCCGAAAGAGATGGAAGTGGAAATAGGAGAAGAATACGCTGAAGAAACTTTTGCCGATTTCAAAAGGTTACTTTTCGAGTACGGCCATACTCGGGGAGATACTAGAATCGGAACGCTTCTTCCATATGTGGGACACACACCTCAGCTCCGAAACGCGTCTGCTGCTTTTAAGAGACGTTGGAATTACAACTTTGCTGAGAAGCTCTTCGGTTCAAAAGAATACCCCCATCCAGATCCGAACTCCCCACGATCCGACAGCGACTCTTCTTCCGAATCGGAAGATGACGATTAAGTCCTTAAGTACCCCCGAAGGGAACAAGGCAATACGACAACTTCGGCATCAAGTTCATTTGACCAGCCGAAACTACCCCTTTTGTTGTCCCGAACTTCGGACAGCGAAACTCTTCAACATTCGGCAACAAACTTCTTTGACCAGCCGAAACTACCCTTTTTGTTGTCTTGAACTTTAGACAGCGAAACTTTGATAACATTCGGAAACAACTTCGCCTTTGACCATCCGAAACTCCTCCTTTGGTTGTCCTGAACATCGGACAGCATTTTTAACTTCGGCAACAACTTCGCTTTTGACCAGCCGAAACCCCACCGACTCTAACAAGGAGTCTTTCTTACTTTCTTTTCACTTCTGGCCGGGCCAGAAGTCCTTTTTTTTCATTTGAACTTTCGAATCGGATACGAATCGAATCGGTACGCTCTCGAAAGGATAGTGACCTCTTAGCTGAGTTATCACTGTCTACGACATCATCGAATTTTCATTTCCGACTTCACCTTTTTGAATTCTTCGAATCGGATACGAGTCGGTACGCTCTCGAAGTGAGCTCTTAACTGAGTTATCACTGCCTCTCAACTGAACGACTTCCGACGCTACGCTAAATTCGCCTCCGACTCTGTTTTTGAACTTTTTGAACTTTTTGAACTTTTTGAACTTTGAACTTTTTACTTTGAACTTTTTCCGACCTGCCGGACAGGATCGGACTACACTCTTTTAGCGGACGCGAATGCTTGCTCTTGATATTGAAGGATTGGAAACGAAGTCTCTTTGCAAGCATCTACGAATTCGATTCGGTACCGACATCTCGACATCTCGCTTACGACATTTCAATAAACAAAGCATCTACGAACTCGGGTCAGATACGATTCAGACCCTGACCTTCTCGCTTACGACAAATACGACAAATGCAACACTTACGCCATCCCGATTCGACCCTGAACGATAAGAGAGAGAAGACTCGGGACGAGTCTTTTTCAAGGGAGGGGGATGTGACGGCATGCCGTCCTGTATAGCCGATATTACGTGGCATATGCCGTACATATTAGCTTTCGGCAGTTGTTGTTTTGCATTGTCTAATTTAGGAAGGTTACGTACGTCCGGGCTTTCGGACGTACTTCGTAGGGTTCGGGCTTTTGTATTAGCCGACGTATGTCGTTGTTCGGTTTCGTACCCCTTTTGTATCGTCCGAAACCTCTTGTATATAGCAGCCTACTCTCCTAGAGTCAGAAAAGGCCAGTTTAGCCTTTTCTTCCGTATCAGGCCTAGTATTTACATACGTTATTCTGCCATACGCACTCCCATATGCCTCTACTGTAGTTGTGTGTATTTCGTGCCGTTACATAAGTCCTATTTAACCTATATAAATACCTCTTTCTATCTCTTTAAACTATTATTAAAGGTAAGACTCTACTCTTAATATTCCTTCTTTATAATAACCTTCTCTATACTTATAACCTAAAAGTATCTTAAAAGCCCTTTAACCTATTAAAAGTAAAATTATAGAGAAAATTAAACCTTTAAACAATAGTACTTCACTTACTTATAAATAATAGAAGATATCTATATATAATAGACTCTAAGTAAACGCTAACTATTACTATATACTTAAAACTTATAAAGCCCTTATCTAGAGAACGACTACGAAACTTACTAGAAACTACTTAGAGCCTTAATATAAGTTAGATATAGGTAATATAGCCTTTAAAGATTAATAAGATATAATCGAACTCCTCGATTCCTACTTCCTAACTAGTTATAAGAAAGAGAATACTTAGAATAAATTTTAAGCTTTATAAATAGGTAGAAAAGGTTATATAAGAGAAACTTTTTTAGATTTTAGAGTACGCTTCTTAAGTATAGCTATACTTAAAGGAATACTAGAGTTAGAAAGATTCTACTTAATATAGGACAAGATTATACTATAGCTCTAAAAGAGCTCTACTTTAGCTAAGAGAGATTAGAATTATAATTTTAACAAGATAGTAGTATATCTTTTAGCCTTAAATAAAGAGAAATACTAAAACATAGAGTTATCTATAACTAGTACTATAGCTAAACTAATTAGTATAACCTTATTATTTAAAAAGATAAGTACTTTTTAATTCTTACCTAGCTCTACTCTAAAAACCTCTTTACTCTTATATAGACTTAATCCTATATCTTAGAAGATTTTATAAACTCTTAGACTATTTTCTATTAATAAAAAATCAAAGACTATATTAATAAACTAAGTCCTTACTAATATAAATTATTACTATTATAATAAGCTTAAGCATTTTAAACCTAATTACTCTAATCTTCCTACTATTAATAAGATAGATAATTAACTTAAAGAAGAATAACCTTCTAAAGAGTACTTTAACTCTAAGCTAAGCTAGAAGGAAAACGAAGAGGCTTAAGTAAAAATTCCTTCCTAGGCCTATATAAATATAATCTAACTAAACTTAATCTTTCTAAGCTTATAAGAGGAAAACAATTCCTTATAAATACTACTTTTAGTATATAGAGATATAGTATTAAAATATAAGCTTTAGTAGATATAGAAGTAAATAGATACCTATTTCTAAATCGGCTTCTAGCTCTATACTTATTAAAGTTAATAGGTTTAAAGATTTAGAGATTACTATATATAGTATCTATTTATAGATATAATAATAGTACTAAAAGCTAAGTAAATTAGTTTATATAACTATATCTAAATATTAATAAACGTTATATTCTTAACTACTTCTTTATTATCTTAAACCTTAGATAGTAAGACCTAATTATTAGTAATAAATAGTTAAACTACTTTAAAGTCCTTCTTAACCCTTTAAAGAGCTAGATTATTTAACTAGCTAATTACCTTCTAACTCTCTACTATAGTAAGGAAATTTTACTTTCTCTTTCTAGCTAGAACTAGAAACCCTTTTTAAATTACTAGTTAGATATAAATTAAAGAGAATACACTATCTAGTAATAAGAAAAACATAAAAAAGGTAGACTTATAAATATAGCTAAGCTATTATTTCTATTTATAATAATACCTCTTAAAATTTTAATATCTAACTTTAGTCTAAAGCCTTTATAAACTACTAGTATAGCCTTAAAAGGCTAGACCTTATACTCCTTTATCTATAAAATAAGTATAAACGTAATATATTATAATATAAAATAGCTTAATTTAGAATTTTATATAATAAACCTTTATAAGCTAGATTAGGTTATTAATAAGAAATCAGCCCCTCTCTAAGATAATAATAAGATAAGAGCTTTAATATAGGCCTAACTCTTAAAGTATTACTTATCTTATAAAGACGTATTCTTAAAAGTAGCTTCTAATAAGCTCTCTCTTTACTAAGAATATAACTATAAGATTACTTTAAATAAGCTACTTTCTAACTTCTTTTCGCCTCTATATCAATAGTCAACTATAGAGCTTAAAGCTATAAAGGAGTATTTTATAGAGAATCTAGATAAGAGGTTTATTATTAATAGTAATAGCTCTTTTACTTCTCTAGTACTCTTTATTAAAAAGGCTAATAATAATAAGTTATAGTTCTATATTAATTTTAATTATAGGAAGCTAAACACTCTAACCTAAAATAATCCCTACTTAATCTCTTATATTAATAAGCTTCTTTTTAGAATAAGAATAGCTAAAATCTTTACTAAATTAGATATTAGATAAGCTTTTTATTATATTTAAATAGACTTTAAATTAGAAGAGATAACTACGTTTAGAACTAGGTATAGTATATATAAATATAAGGTTCTCTCTTTTAGACTCTATAATAGCTCTACTACCTATTAACGTTATATAAACAACGTTTTAATTAACTATTTAAACGACTTTTATATTACTTATTTAAATAATATTTTAATTTATTTAGATACTATTAAAGAATATAAGGAATAGGTTAGAAAGGTTCTAAATTAGCTCTAAGAAGTAAGACTTTAAGCGAATATTAAGAAAAGTAAATTTAGTATTACTAGAGTTAAATACTTAGGATTTATCTTAACTATAAAAAGACTTAAAGTTAACCTTAAAAAAGTAGAGCCTTTATAAAACTAGGTTTAACCTAATACTATAATAAGTATAAAGTCTTACCTAGAGTTTATAGGATTCTATAGATAATTTATTAAAGATTATACTAAAATCGCTAAACCTCTAACTATAATAATACGCCTTATAGAGCTGTTTCTATAGATATCTAAATATAACAAAGCCTTTAAAGTACTAAGAACTAGGCTACTTACTATATAAACCTTATACTACTTTAACCTTAATTATAATATAAAGGTAGAAATAGACTCTTTAGAAGAAGTAATAGCTAGTATATTCTTATAATAATATAATAGCTTTTAGTACTCTATTAGGTTCTACTTATACGTCTTAGTTAGTTATAAATCGAATTAGGAGATCTATAATAAAGAACTATCTACTATTATAGAAGCTTTTAAGAAATAGCACCTTAAACTTATATTATATTAGAAGTATATTAATATATATTTAGACTATAAATTATTAGAATACTTTATAACAACTAAGCTACTTATAGCTAAGTAAGTTTAATAGATAGAGTTTTTATTAGACTTTAACTTTTAAATCTAATTCATGTCTAGAAAGAGTAATTAAAAAGCAGATATATTAACTCGACATAAATAAGACCTAAAAACCTATAATTAAGCTAAATTAGATAGTCGCTTATATACTCTCTTAAGACCTAATTAGTTAGACTTCTAAATTAATACTAAACTTACTTAAATCTTTTTATAAGAATAGTTTATATCTTTTAATATAATAGTTATTATTCTAGAGTTAAGTTTAAATATAATTCAAAAGTTAAAAGAAGATAACTTATACTCTTTTTAGAAAGAACATTATAAACTTCTAAATAGATACTCTATCTTACTAGATAATTTACTACTCTTTAAGAATTAACTTTACATTTAAAAGAATACTAAACTCTATATAAAACTAATCTAAGAAGTCTATAACTAAGTATCTAGTACTTATCTAAGTATAAAAAAGATATACTAGTTATTAGTATAATACTACTACTAAGCTAGAATGTTTTTAGACTATAGAAGGTATATAGGGAATTATTAAGTCTATAAATACTCCTATCTTTAATAAACTAAGTAATAAGGCTTTCTTTACCCCTTATCTATACTTAACTATCTTATATAATATTTATATATAGACTTTAAATTATTCTTAAAGAATAAACATAGATTTAATACTATACTAGTATTTATTAACTAACTTAGAAAAGATTTAGTATTAATACTCTACTACTTAACTATAGATGTTAAAGGCTTAGTTAAACTCTTTATTTAATAGATTTACTATTTTAGTTATTACTCTAAATCGATTATATTTAATTAAGGACCTTAATTTATATTATTATTTTAAACTAAATTTTATTAAATAATCAGTATTAAGCTTAAGCTTAGTACTACCTATTATAAATAAATAGATAGATAGATAGAGATAATAAACTAATATATTAATTAGAGACTAAGGCTCTTTATAATCTACTATTAAGATAACTAGAGCGAATTAATCTTTCTAATAGATAGAGTATAAATAACACTTCTATACTTATCTATTAGTATAACCTCTTATTAGCTTAAGTTTAGACTCGACCTAAGGACTTTATAAGACTAGAATATACTAAAGACGTCTATTTCTTAAGAACGTCTTAACTATAATAAGGTAGTAAAAGTAGCCTAATATATATACTCTACTTAGAGAATAGCTAAAGATAACATAGGTAAGGCCTAGAAAAGGATAGAGAATAGTATAAATTAATACTAAAGAGCTATTAACTAGGATGTTAGAGATAAAGTCTACTTATTTACTAAGAATCTTAAGATAAATCGTCTTAGCTAAAAGCTTATTAAATAGTAGATAAGACCTTTTAAAATACTAGATCATATAAGACACTCTTATAGACTAAAACTTCTAAAAGGATTATTAATTTATAATGTTTTTACTTCTAATATACTTTTAAAAGACCTAAACACTCTCTTACTAGAATAAGAGGCTTTAGAGCCTCTACTAGATATTATTAAAGATATATAAGAATAGGAAGTATAAGAAATACTTAGTAGTAGACTTTTTAGAAGATAGCTATAGTATTAAGTAAAATAGATTAGATATAATTTAAATCTTACTTAGTATCTTATAAATAATTTTTAGGGTTTACTATATTATCTAAGAGACTTTTATACTAAATATCTAGAAGAGCTAAGACTACTCTAACACCTCTTTAAATAGCTTAATATATAGGAATTAGATAAGAATTAGATAAAAGAGTTAATTTATAAAATTCTATTAATACTCTTTAATTCTAGTTACTCTTAATAAAGAACTTATAATAAAAACCCGAGATAAAATACTAACTAGTAGGAATATTTAAAGTTAATAAAGTAAAGAACTAAGACCGAGTTACTACTAAAATAGGGCCTACTAACTCTTCCTAGGCTATAGCCTCTCCTTCCTCTAACTTATTATCCTCCTCTCTACTCTCTTAAGCATAAGAAGCCTAAATCGGCTCTTTCTCTACTACCTCTTTCTTATAAAGACGCTTCTTACCTTAACGACCTCCTATAACTAGCTTTAAAGAGGATACTTATAAACTCTTTAGATAGGCCTTAAAAAGAACTTAAACCTAGGTTTAGATAGAGGTCCTACCTTCTATAGTATAGTATAAGAACTGTTTAATATTAGTAACTAAAACCCCTCTAATAAGTAAGAGATACTTATAATAACCTTAGTATAAAGTACTTAAGTCTCTTCTAAGAGAGTAAACTATACCTCTAAACTATTCTTTAGTACCTCTATACTAGTAATAACTAATACCTTATCTAAGGCCTTAGTAGCTTTCTTAACCTCTCCCTTCTCCTTCTTACTCTTAAGCTTACTAAACTCCTTTCTAATAAACTATAGTAACTACCTAAGTTAGAATAGATTTAGTATATATTTAGAATAAAACTTACTAAGATGTATATAGTATTCTACTCTATATAGTACTTATATTTCTTTAACTTTAGCTTCTTAAAAGTATATATATAATCTCTGTTCTAAGATTTTACTTAAAGGTATTAAACGTAGTAGACTTAGTAGGTAGCTAGAAGCGTACTAGGAGGATATAGAAGAGGTATTTTACTATATTAGATTAGCTTTGAATTAGGTCTAATTAAAGAGAGAAGAACTTACTTTTATATATATATATATAATATATATATTCTAGGAAGATAAGTTAGTATATAAGAATATATCTAATTAGAAGGTATTCTTACTATTTATATTATTTAGATAAAAAGAAAAGAAGAAGAGAAGTTAGAATTAGAGAAAAGTCGCCTACTAATATACTACTTATAATAATAGCTATTACTTTATAATTATTATTTATTACTTAATAATTACTATTATAATATATAATAATAATAAGAATATAATAACTCTATAGTAGCGTACTACTTCCTACCTACTAGCTAATTATTAGCTTCTCTTCCGTTTATATCCTATTATTATATAGTATATAGTAGTAAATAAAGAGTAATTAGCCCTTAAATAATAATACTACTAGCTACTAACCCTACTCTAACTACTAGATACTATAATAGTAAATAAATTATATTCTTTATAATAAAGATATAAATAATACTCTAATTAACCTAATACTATACTAATTAATAACTAAAGACTTAGAATAAGTCTTTTTAAAGGAGAAGAGATATAATAGTATACTATTCTAGATTATTATATAATAGCACTATCCTAAATTATCGACATTCATAAAACTGCCGATACCTCTAAGCAGTACCGATACCCCTAATACCCCTAGAGCCGAGATTACGAATAACCGATACTTATATAAGCGAAGTGCTAAAGGTATTAATGTCTAATATTTATATATAGAAGAGATTAAGGTTCAGATATTATATATTTAGCTTTCTAAAGAATCAGAGGTTATATATTTAGCTTTTCAGCTCTTATTATTTAGTATTAGCTATATTAAGCAGAGCTCGGTTATTATTATTATTAGAACTTAGAAGCTTCTAACCTTCTTATATATAGACGTTTATATTTAGTATAGTAGAGAGACAGTTATTATTTTCTTCTATATCAGTGCCTAGTATCTATATATGTTATTCTACTATATATACTCCTATATACCTCTACTATAGTTATATATATTTCGTGCCGTTATAGGTAGTATATCGTGCTTATATAGCTACTTAAGCGTTATAGCGTACTTTACTAACTTATCTATTACACTTATCGTCTTTAATATTATCGTCTTCTACTAGTTAAGCTTAAAGCGTCTTAGCAGCTCTATTACTAGCCTTAGTAATAACGCTCTTATAAGCGACTTATTTACTACGCTTTAGAGGCATCCTCGATAGATAGATAAGAGTATTATTAGGTTAAAAAAGAGCTTAATACTAAATAAGACGTTAAAAGCGATAGGAAGTGTTATTAGTAGAATAGAGGTTACTCGGCACGAGAGGAGGCATATATATATATACCTCCTCCTTGCTTAATAAGCTGATTCCTCAATTCACTATAAACCCTTTCCATAATATAGCTTTGGTAAATGCTCCCAGCATACTGTTATCAGTCCAGATAGACGCCACAATAGATAGAGTTGTAAGATAGATGAAATGGAGCGATAAAACCAAGCTCTCCTTTCCTCAACTCGCTTCCGCTCCAAGTATTCGAAATCTATGATCAATCACAACCCCATGTTCACCCCCCAATTTTGGGGCCAATCTTGAGGATGAGGCCGGGGAAGGTGGGGACGGATGGAGAGCAATCTCAACCACGCATCCACCATGCGTAGAACTCTGTGTACTTAGGATCATTGTGCTACGGCTCAGCTTTCCTATCTCAACGAGCATTTTAGCTGTCGCTAAGACGCATCCCGGAACTTCTTGCCATACCAAAGAAAAAGGTCAAAGAGCACTCTCATGGAAGCCCAATGATACCTATTGGCCACAGAATTCCGGATATGTATAAATAAAAACGATTCATGATTATACAGTATAGTACAATACTTTCTTACTTTTGCCACTTCCAGACGCGACCCGGCTTATATGGCGTATCAAATATCTTCCCGGGGTTCATAAGCCAATGGGGGTCTAGAGACTGCTTGATGCTCTTCATGACGTTTAAAGTATCTGGCCCGACTTCCTGTAAGAGTTCTCCTTTCTTGAAAAATCCAATTGAGTGCTCTCCCTATCCCACGCCGTTAGTAGCTATATAAGAAGCAGGGGGAGATTCAGACTTACAGTGCAAGTTCCTTCCATCGCCAGAGCTTTAGTAATCATGTCCTTTACATGTTTGTCAACCGCTGCCGTCTCTTCGGGGTCGGAACGATGGTACATGATAGCTTCGTGAAAGTTTCCGTCTCCAAGGTGGCCAACAATTGAGGTGAAAAGACCGAGTTCTTTCAGCCCTTTCCTTGATTCCTCTGAAGTTTTCTTAGTTCTTTCCCTTCGACCAAAGAGTGAAGGATGTGGAAAGTGGGAAGTTTTACTCACCAATAATATCTGCTAGCCTTGAAACCGGTACCGCAATATCAGTAGTCCAAAGCTCAGTCCCCTCGGGTCTTGCTGCAAGCAAACTCCACAAAGCTTGCTTTCTCCCAGACCAAATGAGGTCTTGCTCTTTCTTGTCTTTTGCAAACTCGAAACCTGAACCATTGTTCTTCTTTGAGATTGCTTGAACCTCCTTGATGTTGTCGGCAATGCTTCCAGTTGTACCAGAAAATTTGAAAAACAATGTGGGGACCTCTTTCCAGTTTTTTGGCGCTGTATATCCTCCCTTGTTTAGAACTGCCATTTGCGTGTCGTCTAGAAACTCCAATGCAGCTACTGGAACACCAGCTCTCATCACTGCAGTCGCGGTCGATGCGGCATCTCGGACAGTTGGGAAGGTTACAACAGCCACGCTGTGCTCTTTGGGGATAGCAGCAAGTTTCAATGTGATTTCTGTAACTAGTCCAAGAGTTCCTTCGGAGCCGACAAATATTCCATTCAGGTTGTATCCCGCTGCTGATTTCCTAGGTCGTCCTCGAGTTTTGATTACTTGGCCATCTGCGAGAACCACCGTCATATTGAGTACCCAGTCTTTCATGGTACCATAACGAACCGCATTGGTTCCACTACAATTTGTGCCGACCATCCCTCCAAATTTCGCACTGGGGCTGGGATCGACTGGGAAGAAGAGGCCACTACTGGCGATTTTCGCATTAAGATCAACCCAACCAACGGATGGCTGGACTACAATGTCCATGTCCTCTTCATGAAAGGCGAGGACTTTATCCATATTTGCGAAGTCAATGCTAATCCCACCATGAGGGGCCGAGTAGTTCCCCTCTAGGCTACTACCACCTGAATAAGCAGTCATTGGGACTTTGTACTTGTGGCATATCTGGGCAATCTTGGACACCTCTTCTGTTGACTTGGGGTAAACAACAGCAATAGGCAAAGTTTCGATATTTGCTGGCGACCATTCGGAGAAGCCATGGTGTTTGAGATCTTCTTCATCCACGCTAATGCTATCCTCGCCGAGAGCCTCCTCGATTTCTTTGACAGACTAAACACGTCATCAGCCTAGTTCATATGGAAAGTTATCACGATTAGTTGCCTTGTTCATGTCCTTTACACTTCCATATTGGGGTGGTCTGAACTTGTCATCCCGGGAATAGTCGATGTCCAGTTGTTTTGTTTTCTGGTAGGCTTTTCCAGCTGTGAAGGAGAAGCTGATGGCCGCACCCAGAGCGAGGGCCATAGTAGGTGACCATTTTGGTGTAGGCGGTTTGTCTTGGGAGGGACCAGGTGGCTGGTATCGGTGCGATTCGAAGGTGCTATTTCGTCGTTGACAGAAAGAGGTAAATTTTGTCGTCGCCCTAATTGCTCTCGACGACGCACGCGTCACAGAAGACATTTCAGACAAAGCTTAGGGAAATTTCGCACTCGAAACATACAAAATGAGAAGCCGTTACTAAGATGAGCCACTGCTGAAGAAGCCAGCCCGAATATTGAAACGGCCAGAGAGTATTTCGCTAGAATGTTAATCCGGAGCTGATAAAAGTGGGAACGGAGATTAAACGGGACAATATCGGAGAACTGACTCTACGAAAGTAAAGCGCCCCCCCTGCTAAGAGAGTTCTATACTACACGGAATATAACCTAATCAGGGCCCTGGTTCACGGTTTTATCAGGAAGTTTTAGAAGTAAAGAGTCTATAATTAATAAAAAGCTAAGACTTTTTAGAGTAATAAAAATTTTATACTTTTATTATCTCTTCTAGGTAATATGATATTTATTAGATTATCGCGATATATACTATATAATAAATATTATTAACAAATATAATAATAATCGATAAATATTAGATTTTTAGTACTAGTACTTTATAATACTAAATAGATATTATATAAATTATATTTTCTTTTTAAAAATCTACTTTATTAAACTAAAAAGTTATTATATAAATCTTTTTAGTATTAAAGACTTATAGTAAGATATAAATACTCTCTTAGAGTTATAAATAACTAGAATTTATTATTAAAATTATATAACTTTATTTTTATTTTTAGAAAATAATAAAACTAAGTATTCTATTAGCTCTCTTATCTAGAAGAACTATTCTTCTCTAGATTAACTTTTTTCTACTAATAATTAATATATTATTAGTTATTCTTATAATCTAGTATTAATTAAATTACTTAATATAATATAATAAATATTATAGATCTCTATGACGGCATGCCGTCCTATATAGCCGAGATTACATGGCATATGCCGTGTTTCGGTAGTTGTTGTTTTGCATTGTCTAATTTAGGAAGGTTACGTACGTCAGTACGTCCGTCCGGACTTTCGGACGTACTTCGTAGGGTTCGGGCTTTTGTATTAGCCGACGTATGTCGTTGTTCGGTTTCGTACCCCTTTTGTATCGTCCGAAACCTCTTGTATATAGCAGCCTACTCCTAGAGTCAGAAAAGGCCAGTTTAGCCTTTTCTTCCGTATCAGTGCCTAGCATCTACATACGTCATTCTACCATACGCACTCCCACATGCCTCTACTGTAGTTGTGTGTATTTCGTGCCGTTATAATCTCTCTAATATATTACTAGTAATAATACTATCTAAGTCTAGTCTCTTCTTCTCTTTCTCTTTCTCTTTCTCTTTCTCTTTCTTTCTTCTCTCTCTTCTCTTAAAAGTAGTTAGATTCTTCTAAGTAACTTTAAACTTAAAAGCTTATCTATATATATATAGATATAAGTATATAAGTAAATAAACTTTTTTCTAAATTAATAAATTTCGTTATTTATTCTTAAAAAAGAAGCGCTTTTTTAGAAGTAGAGAAGTATTTAAAAAAAAATAAAAGAGTACTAACTATTTCTTAAAAGAGAAGATATAGCTACTTATAGATAGTATTACTAGTAGTCTCTAGAATATTATACTACTACGATATATCGTTGAAAATAGAGTTTAATATATATAATTTATACTATATAATTCTAATAATATTTAATTATATTACTATTACTATTATTAGTATTTTAATTAATAGTATAATAATACTATAGTATTACTAAGCCTAATAAATTTAAGCTTTTTATCTTAGATTTATATAGATTTTAACTCTTCTTCTTTTTAGCTTTATACTTTAGAATTATATAATATAATATATAAAGTAAAAAGTATTTATCTAAATAGCTAGGTTTATAGATCTAAATAAATAGAGTATTTTTTTAAAAAAAGAAATATATTATTAGCTTCTAAAATAGTCTTAAAATCTCTTATATAGCTTATATTTAATAAAAGTAGCTTATATAAGATATAGAAGGTTTATTTTTAGATTTTAGTATACGAGTTATTAAATAGTATACGATTAGTACTATTATAATATTAAATAAGTAGTATAGTATAGTAATAATATTAGGTTCAAAACTAAATATCTACTAGTAAAAATATTCCGATAATATATTTCTTTAAAATACTATAGTATTTTACTATAATAATACTACTAGTAATACTACTTATAGAGTACTATAACTTCTTAAAATACTTAAAACTATAAAACTAGTTAATATAGTATTAAGTACTATTCTCTAAATCTACTTTTAATCTCTAACTAGACGTCTTATCTCTCTATTAGAGAGTTTAAAACTCTAACTCTTTACTTACTTTCGTAGAGTAAAATTATAAGTAATAAGTCTTAATATTAATTTACTTATCGATATTCTACTATTATACTATTAATATATAATATTAAGATAGAATTAAAGACCTAGTATTATAAAATAACTTAAGTAAAGCTAGTAATTATAGAAGAGTAATTAAAGTACTTCCTTAGTAGTTAGATCTACTTAGTTCTACTCTAAGAGATCGCGGAATAACTAGAATAAGAGTTATATAGAATAATATTCCCGAGGAGCTTTAAAAGATATCTCTATATCGATTTCTTATTAGACCCATTTTCTAAATTTTACTATATTTAACTTAAAGACCCCAAAGCCAGTAGCAAGGGTAGCGACCAGAAGACCTAATGTTTAGTAAGTTTAGCCGGATTCTTCTTCGGAATTATGACATTAATTCCTAGATAGGTCAATGTTGCAGCACTGCAGCAGCATCTTCTCCAATTCACACCATTGTAAACATGGGACAAGGCTTTTTCGGAAATGCACCACCACAATTCATCGTGGACGCTGCAATTGAAGCACTCGGTACCGTGGATGGGAACCAGTACTCGCCAACAAAAGGAAGACCAAGATTGCAGAAAGCTCTCGCCAAAGTATATTCAGAATGGCACGAACGTCCGATCGATTCCGACACAGAAGTCACGGTCACCACTGGTGCAAACAAAAGTTAGTTTTCGCTTACTTGCGAAGATGGTTGTTGCTCGATGCTCGACTAAATTGGCAACAGGTGTTCTCAGCGCATTCATGGCCTTTATAAAAGAAGGAGATGAGGTCATTGTACTTGAACCCTTTTTTGGCCAATATCTAAGCAACTTTGAGATACAAGGTGGAAAAGTCGTTTACGTGCCTTTACATCCCCCAAGTCTGGGGATACCCAGACCTCATCCACCTATGAATGGACCTTGGTTATTGGACAACTTGCTGCAGCGATTACCCCCCAGGACCAAAATGGTAGTGATAAACACGCCAAACAACCCCATAGGCAAGATATTTTTCGAAGGAAGAGCTCACTGCCATCGGAAACCTTTGCGTTGCACACTATATAATTGTTTTTTCGGATGAAGTGTATGACACCCTATATTATTCGCCCTTCGCTCGGATTGCAACGCTATCACCAGAGTTTGCACGAGTTTGCACGTTCGCCACCATCAATCACATGAACAGACTTTGTTTAAACATAACTGGTTTATCTACCAGTCGCTGACAATTTTCAGAGTGAAAATGTGTAGACATGCCTGGTCAAAATGGAAGAAGATCAACTTCGGAATAAAAGAGAAAAGTAATTATCCACGTTATCGATATAGTTTCGAATTGAGCACTTTACTTGGCCGATCATAAATCGTATTTATTTGGATTACATTAACGCACTCAAGACCACCCAAGCAATCATGCCACTCATCTATTCAAAACCAGGAGTCTTTAGATGCCGACACAAACCCAGTATCCCTCCCAAGCAGAAGGGTTAGTCTTATCAATATAAGCATTCCAAGTCAAGAAATTATCGAGCGTAATCCCATTCTCTGCAAGTATAGAATCCACCCTCTGACCGGAGCCGACAAGCTCAAATTTCTTGCAAGCAGTAGTGATGGAGGGCATGACGGGGACGGGGACTGCGGAAGCGTCGACGATAGTGCCCGGGGCGGATTGAACTGGTGGGACGAAGGTGTACCATGGGGTGTTGATACAGACAGGGACGAAGGCTCGAAGACCGAAGCAAGTTTGTCCGACATCACTGGGAGTTTTGTTAGTCTTGGGGAGTGGAGAGGGGATAAGAAGTATTTACGGGTTCCAGTAGAAGAATTCAGAGAGTGTGAAGTTGCCGAATTTTGCGGCGATGGATTGACATGTTTCATCGGCTTGGACGAGATATTTTGCAGTGCCTGGAAATAATCAGCCTATAACTCCTTTCTATCTGGTCGAAACTTACAATCAGAAGGAGAGTGATAGCAAACAGTTCCAGCAGCGACGCTGGAATAACTGGTGCAATTGTCTTGACGACGATCAAATTGATGTTCCACAGCCAAAGGGGAAGCAACCGCTAGACCAGCGAAAACAGCGAGAGAAACGAGTGAGAACTGCATTTTCGATAGGAGTATTTGAGACCAGGAATTATGAGATGATTAATTCTGTGGATGGAGAACTAAAAGGTGGGATCACCCATTCTTTAAATACTTGCCACAAGAAAATTTGCACCCGCAGGAAGGATCATCAATCATGAAGAATCGGCCATAATTGTCCCTCGTCTGACAGCATCTTCATTTACTCGTTCCTGACAAGCGTGCGGCACAGAGCCGTAGAAATTGGGAGTCGTGCCACCGGGTAACGGGAGAAGATGAGGAATGGTGTTGATTGGGTAGGTGCTTATGGGGAATGGCCCGATTTAGTAAGGGCTCATCTCGTATAAATCCGGGGGCAAAAGCTTGTTTGCAAGATTCACGCCCGATGAGATTGGACGCATTACATCTAGCTGGGAGGACTCAGCCGCGAGGGACCTCGCGAGTCGCAAACCAAAATATACAACATCAGAGCAGAAAGCGATTGAGTGATTAGCCAGGCAGCAAAACGTATATTTAGATTGGGGTGGCGGATTAACATTAAAGCGGGTGAGACGGTAGTTGCCTGTAACCCCTACATCGGTTCCACCGTCTCACTGGAAAAGAGTACGAGTGATGTCACTGTTCCCGGATTATGAGTTGGAAGGATTTAATTATGCATCGTTCAAATTCTTTCGAACTCATGAGTGAGCAAAGTGAAATGAGACTTCAGAACATTCAATTCAACTTCTATCGCAGAAATAATCCCTTCCTCCCTCGCTCGACCCCAAATCAATAACTCTCTAAAATTTGCTCTCTCCGACAACAGGGCCCTTCTCCCCCATTACTTTTTCCACACCCTCGCTTGTACTGCTCGGAATAACCCCTTCAACTATTCCCTCATCGAAACCCTCTGAAATACCTAAGCCCGGAAGTAATTAAGAATAAGATGTAGTATCCTTCCAAAGAAGAAGCCAAAAATCGTGATAATATTAAATTCAGGAATACTGCCGTATTTTATCGTGAGAATATTACTGACAACACTGGATGATCCCATTGCGTGCTTTGTTGGGGTATGGTATCTTTCCAAGCTGCCAACTTTTTGAGAAACATGTCAGTTGTCTTATTAGGCGTTCTTTGCGGAGTTGGGGCAGTCGACTCGACAAAGAGTATGCTGAATATCTGAATCTATTTTCCGTAACCTTAGGAGATGAATATAACATATCATTGTCGTTTGCGGAAATTCTGGGTATGATCTGTCTGCCTCAGATGCTCGACGTAGAGCTTCTAGGGCAACAACCCTCTCTTTCTGCGATCATGGAATTAGTTAGTGCGGACTCATGCTATATTCTGTCCATCTGTTCAGCTCAACAAGTCGAGAACAAAGATCAATTGCTGAGCAACGAAAGCTCTTTCTCTTCAACATGTCCAACTCTCCTAGGATCTTGTCCCGCTAACTAGGTCTACGCAGCGAATAGAAGAATAAAAGATTGTTTATTCTTCATGACTATCAAATGAAAATGTAATATTCCAATACTTTAATTATACTATAGAGGCCTTTATGAATATATTACAAATAGTTTCCATTTATCTAACACTCTTAGAGCCCTCCTCCTAGTCTACTATAGGGATATATTAAAACTATTGGTTATCAAATCTAATTAGGCATTATATTATAATCTACTCTTCGCTATAATTTCTCCAAAGTGTTGAAGACCGACACTAATTAAACTAAGTATAGTATCTACTACTTAGAGGATGTTTATAGATTTCTACCTCTTTATAGACTTATTATTAAATTATTAGCGAATAAAGAATATTCATGAATAATCTACTACTGTTTACCTTGAAAACTCTTCTTACTCTTGAATAATATAGAAGGTATGTTATCTATAGAAAATGACATTTATTATAAATATATTCGAGGGCTTTATTCGTTGCGTAGACCTATCGCCAACCCACTTTCATCGACGCCTTGCGACTCTATCACCGGAAGCAAGTTCTACTACGCGGGCGATTTCTATTCTTAAACTTGGGGGCAGACAGTATTGCCATGAGGAAGAAGACCTTGGATAGCATTCGTGTAAGATACGGAAGTCCGAGCTGTTTGACCTTGTCGGGTCAATCCTAACATATAACCCACTCTATCGTTGTCTCATTGTCGCCGTAAGTTATGAAACCATTGAGTATTCAATTTTCTTCTCATTCATCTTGTTGTTTCATCAATATTTCATTCTACTAATCTTACCAAATCCAACTATCCTCTTCCCCTTAAAGTCTGCTAAAATGGCTCCTAAGAAGAAGCTCCATCTTAAATTCTTTGATATGCTATGTAACAGTGCTTATATGGGAATTGGAATGTAGAAGTATGTTTTCCACTACCTAAACTCTGCCTTTTTTCCACTGCTAATTTATCTGTTAGACTTTCTCTAGATAATACAAACAAAAAGGATAGTCTCGAATACCACATCTGGCTTGCCAAGTTGGCAGAAAAGGAAAGATCACTGGTATCTTCTTTGTAGATTTTTACAGCGTAGATGATGCACAGTTCAGAGCTGGATCGAATTGTGCTCAATGGGACCCATTCGTCTTGGCACAAACATACTCAACCCTCCGTCATGCTACCAAAGGACGGGTTACATGGAATGTTCTCACCAGTTATTCCAACTCCTCTGCCAAAGCAAACGGACTTGACAAGATCACTGCCCACGACAAGCGTTATGAGAAAGGGGCCAAGTATATGGAATTGTGTTATTCGTGAGTGACACGAGTTCTAGCACAGGGTCATAAATACTAATACAGTCTCTGGGAGGGATCTCGAGAGAACGGATCGAAGGTCTTCGAAGTAGGCAAAGGAGCATACGACCCCTCCAAAATCCTCAAAATCAACTTCAACCTCAAACATCACAAGACCTCAACCATTGGGGCCGCTCATCCTTCCCCACAAAGGACACCAGTCATTTTTCAAGCTGGTGCTTCCCCCGTAGGCAAAGCATTCGCCGCAGCCCACGCAGAAGAAGTTTCCGTCGGTAAAAGAAAACCATTAGATACTATTGGGTATGTGAATGAAGTCCGCGCACAAGCAGTAGCCAATGGATGGAATTCAAACCACATTAAGATCCTTCCTTAGATAACACCTATCTTGGGCAGCACAATGGAAGAGGCGCAGGTCAGATACGGAAAATACAAGGCGTGTGTTGATTGGGAGGGTAGAATGGCTAAGCTCAGTCAATACTTGAATGTTGATCTGTGCAGCTTCCCTCTAGATGAACAACTTGATGTCAATGCTATTGGAAAATCGGATAACTCTATCCATGCCATCTTCAACCTGCTTAAACGCTTCGTTGGTCAGTTTGTCAGCCCAAGAATTCTTGGTGAGAAGATGGCCTTCTGTGGTTTTGATCCTATGCCGTCAGAACTCCTGAGATGGTCGCCGATGGGATGGAAGACTGGGTGAACACTAATGATGTCGGTGGTTTCAACGTTGCTTGTAAGAAATCCAGACGGACGATCAAATATATCCCCTAACAAAATTGTAGTTATTTTCTAGGACGGAAAAAACGTTGTAATTTGTTCCTGCGCCACACTCTACTAGAAGACTAATAAAACGTTTACAAGAGGTATGAAAAATATATAAAGAATTGTAAATAAATCTATGTCAGCTGATTAACTATCATATAGACCCTTATAAGTTTCAGTCTTTGCGTTGTGGTTTTATTGTAATTATAAGTCCATTTTTCGACGACGTTTTTTCCGTCCCGGAAGAGACTGCCTCTTGTCTATACTTCTGACCGCGATGTCTTTATGCTTTTTCTTATTTTAAAATACCTGGAAAAAGCGATGTATAACTTACTGAAAAGTCTAATCGTCCTTTTTCTGGTGACCATATATCGTTTCAATCAAAAAAGTATATAGATCGTCGCTGATGAAATTCCCACAAAAGGGCGCAGACACTCATGGTAGGTCATTTTCCCGGGAGTGGAAGCGGGAATAGAAGCAATGGTTTACTCCGCCTTGCGCAGTATGGATATGCGGCTTGAAAGGGGGGAATATACCAAGTGCAATTGCCTACCATTTTCTTCTTCTGGTCCAATTTTGGAGGTTTGCTGGATCGTGTTCACCGTCCCAGTCGACAGTACTCAACTTCAGTGATTGAGGATCCAGGTCGGGAGGGAGAATCTTCCTGGTTCGTTATATCGACCTCTTTGGTTTGGTCAACATCCGAGCATTTCTCAACATTTTCTCCGCTAGATGAATAGTTTGGTAATATTTGGCCTCGGTTCGTAGAAATTTTTTGGCAAGGAGGTTGATCGGGATTTAAACTCAGAACTGCATCTAGAATTATGATAGCCTCGAGAACTCCTGGTTGCTGATTTCGAGAAGCCAGTCGTGACAACGCCATGGGAGACGAGACATCCTCAAAATCTGAAGACTTTTCGTCGTGATTTCCCATCTTCGAAAGAATAAATATTGACAGTCAAGGAAAGCAATCTTGGGGATTTAAAAATGGTTATTGAGTAGACAAATAATACTCTACATCCATTCTTGAAATTGAGAACACGGCTCGGGACGGCAATGCTGCCAAATCGTATGAGAACGACCAACTGCTGCGCAAACTACTGCCGCACAATCGAAGGAAAGAGATGACCTCTAACAGCTTTAGGAGTTAAGTAGCTCGCCCTCACAATTGATAGGTAACCTACCTACCAATAGTCCCAAAAATCATAGTTAAGTAAATTTGATAAAGTCCACGGCTGGGTTTAAAAACTCTAATATAAATACACACAATTATGAAATTCGTTGTCTGTCTATCATAAGCCTGTCATCTAAGCCTTTAGCTAACTAAACAAATAGTCAACTTTATGTGGAAATACCCTGCAAGTTGCAGTTCTCTTGGATGGTTCTGCCAGAAAAGGTAGCACTATCGAAAGTGCAAACGTTCAAGTTGAAGATACAACTATCCTCCTTGGCATCAAGAGGCAAAATTTCAGGAGTGTACAGCTGCACTCCATGCTTATCGAAGCAGTTTGAGGGACCTTCTTGGATGATAGTCGACGGAATTCCATATTTTTCAGTCATCTTGGTGACAATGTCAGGTCGTGTCTCGTCGCCGATTCGCAAAATGGCGTTACCGCTGTAAGTACCGTCAACTTTGTTTCTGTAGATGAAGGCCTTTTGTGCTTGGAGTGCAAGAGCCATGGCTCGTAGCTTCATATTGGCTGAGATTTTTGCCTGCATGTCTGCTTGAGTGAAGTTCTGGGCAAGGCCCAAGAATTGGCCTCCAGTCAAAAGGGAGTTAATTCCCTTGTCCTTGTCGTCGATTTTAGCGTCGAGGGTGTTTTGAAGAGACGTCGAGATCGCAGATTGGTAGTCTTTGGCTGCAGCGGCAAGACTCACGCCGACCTCGCTCCATTTGACGAATAGATCTGGTGCCTCAGGGGCTTTCACTCTGCCGGTAAGGAAACCGGTAACGCCAGTAGCGACCGAGGTTACTTTGGACAAAGCCCCAGTAAAAGGGACGACGCTCAAACCAAAGGTTACAATAGAATTCAGCTCTTTGAGAGGTGTGACATCGTCCGCAGGTTTTGGCCAAAAGTCGTTGATCACCTCAGGCATTTCGAGGGACATGATGCTTGTCGCAAACATGACTGCCGTGTTGAGGGAGTTCATATAAGAGTTATAGTTCTGGATCGCAACTAAACCATACCTATAGTATACTTGGTTAGCTGGTTGTCTTTGTGATAGAATGTGAGCGTATATGCTTACCATGCAGGAAGGGTAACAGGGAGACAGGGTTGGCCGGCGTTACAGAAATTATCAAGCCCACTACGTTCGTTAGCTTATTGACATGGCATTTTGGTTTCATCGTGGACTTACCAGAAAAAGTTGGGTGCCCCTAGCGATGAAGCCAAGCCCTGCACATTGTTTGTGGAAATATTCTTTGCAGCACTCTTGAGAACATCATCGACTTTGTTCTTCGTCCATGTAGCGGCGGTCAAATCCTCGGAGGGACAAGAATCAGCGCCGCTGCCAGTGCCTTGAGGCATGGCAATTGGGTTTGCCGCTGCCAATCGGAGCGTGGCGAGGAAGAGGGTTGCTATAAAATGCATGGTGGCGGGTTCGGCTGAATTCCGCTGGCGGTAGTGGTCAAAAGGACGAAATGAGAGACAAAAATTCGAATCGATCAATGAAATTGTTGAACACAAGGAAAATTAAGAGCAATGAAGAGTAAGACGAATGAAAAGTAAAAGAGAGACTGAATGAATGTAAGGCCTGTGGGGCTGGTGAGGAAAGAAGAGAATTGAGGGGGCGAGAACGTCCTTTTTATCTCAGTTCATTATCCCTCGTTAAATCTTCTTCCATCTCTGTTAGAGCATGATGATCCTGCTTCTATGATTTTCATGCTTATCTGGCTTGGTGTATGCTATTTCCATAATCGTTTTACCTCGTATGAGATGCAATTGAGCTTGGCAGGGAGGTATGAGTGGGGCGGAAAACGGGAAGAGTTGTAAATCTGGGAAATATTTCTATGATGCTTTTCAGAATTCGATAGGCATCAGAAAGTCCATTGACACTTGCAATGTGCTGATCTTGTTCTCGAATCTTGTTATATCAAATTACCAATGAATACTCAGAATCATCGACGAAGGCTCTTCCTCTAGGCTCATGACATTAGTAGGCAGCAACTCGACAACGTGAAATCGCCCTTCGGCATTGGTTCATTGCCGATGGTAGGCGGAACCCGGACGAACTGGTGTGTGCACAGTTGTTTGAAGAATATAGACGCCAAGCCTGGAGAAGCTGGGCTTGCTTTTGGGGGGGGCAACTTTTTATAGAGATACAGGGAGCTACTTTGTCTCTGGCGAAATAAACGTTAAACAGGGGGGGGGTCGCTTTATAGACTTTTTAGGGTTTTTTTGGTAGAATAAGACATTGCAAATGTAGCATCTGCGCCATTCGAATAACCTTTGTTACGCCCGGGCGAAGTTTGTACTGTATATAGGGGAAAGATGTCAAAATAGAGTTTGGACGACGCGAACCGAAAGGGATGAAACCTGATACTCGTAGGAGTGCCAACCTTTCTTGGTCGTATGCGATCTCATTTCTTTAACTTGTAAATACGAAGACCATGGAGAAGCTCTGTTTGAAAACTTGAAGTAGCTAAGGGATGTTCGTGGTTTGTCAATCCTCACAATCGCGTGGAAGAATTTGGGCGGGTTGGGGCTGAAGAAGTCGAGGACTGGGCACTAAGCATGTTGTTAGGGCAGGAGCCACCCTCACTTGTATACCCTACATATAAGCGGGATTCCTGAGCTTACCACTCCATCACCCCTACATGAATTCCATCAAGATCACAACAACTTCATATCCACGGCTTATGCCATACAATGTGATTCGACATCACCTGATATTCCCAGGTACAGACTGTTAGGTCAATTCACCGTAAAAGTATATTACCCCTGTTTAAAGTTGTAGGGACTTTTTACAGTTATAATAGACTTTTGTCACCAAAATGATGGTTTCAAGTGAGTTTGGGTTAGCGTAAAATCAGTGCTCATTTATCCATTTTACGGTGAATTAAGGGAACAGTCTACAGGTGTTTTTTGTCTAAAGGAAACCTTGTCATTCGGTACTTAACCTAATTTATTCATGCTAGTATCTTATCTTTTTAGAAGAGAGGATAAAGTTCTCGCATCTCTAAGGAATATCTATTCGAACAGTTATAGTGAAATGGTGGTACAAGAAGTTCTTTGTCCATGATGAATTGCGAGAATTGCAGTCTTGTTGTGAATTTGAAAATACGGGTTGAATCCAGCTAGGTAACTGCACCTGAGAGAGCTAAAATATGTAATATTTCTGAATTCTATTTGAGTCTCGAAAACAAGGCTCCTAAGATTAAGGAGATTAAGGAGCAAAAATCAGAAAGGGGTTTTTGATTACTTACACAACTGACAATACCAGCTAACGTCACGGCCCTTTCTTTGCCTCAACTAATATACCCCCAAGCTCTCTCCTCTTTGGGTCTTGACAGCCTTAAAATACTCCTAATTCTCGAAAACAAGGTATTTCTTACACTCATCTCAGCAGGTTTGGCCTCAGTCTTCGTGCTCACGGGAGTATTCTCGGCAACAGTCACCTCCTCCTTCTTCGCGGGCTCCAACGACTGGTTTGACGACCTCATCAGCCTCAACCACCTTGTTATTCTCCGGTCCTTTCAGCTCTATCTTGACACCTGGACTTCCCTGGGAAGATGTGGCCGCCCAGGAAGACCTTGAAGATTCTCTCTCGCGGTTCCGCCAGGGACTACATAGTCATCCGAGTAAATCCCTCTCTTTTGAAGCTCTGGAATGAACAGCTCGAACATATCCTTGGAACTCTCTGGGTTTGAAACATCTGTCTCTCGTTAGCTTTCTCTAAAACTCAAAACCCACAGTCCAAAACCCAAAAGTGTCGCGTAATTCTTAGAAAAAGGAGGGGACTCACAGTTCAAATTAAACCCATCGACCTCCCCTTCCCTCCACCATTCCTCAAGGAAATCAGCAACCATCTCTGCCGTGCCAAAGGGTCTCGGTCCGCTCCCCCTAAACGCAAACATCTCCGCCACAACCCTAGGAGTAAAAACCTTCGCCGTCCCAAGCAACTTAATATTTTCAATCACCCCCTGAATCATATTTTCACGATGTTTCCCCTCAAAGTCAAACTCCTCATCTACCTTATACATACTCAAATTCACACTCGTGAAGCCGCAAAACCTCGCCAGTCCCTTATTAATACTAACTCTCTCCTTCGCCGCGGGAAGTTTTGCCTCCGCCTCCTCTTTAGTTTTTCCTAAAATTAGCATAATACCAAGGAAGAACTTGATGGAGGAAGGATCGCGACCTTCAGAGGCGGCTTTGGCGCGCACGGCGGTGGTGTATTTTTTCGTTGATGCGATTGTTGGATTGGCGCAGAAGATAGCTTCTGCGTGTTTCCCGCCGAATTCTATGTCGGCTTTTGAGGAGCCTGCTTGCAAAAGGAGGGGAAAGCGTTGGGGGGGAGGGATGGATTTGGTGGAAGGCGTGCATCTTGTGGTATTTTCCGTCGTAGTTTACTTTGTGGATTTTGCTGGGGTTATAGGCCATTTCTAGATTCTCTTGCCAAAATTGGGCGCCGTCTTCCCAGGATTTTTCCCAGAGCCTGAGAGATGGGTTAGTTGGGCAAAATAGACGAGGTAAGGTGAACTATAAGGGTTGGACTTACTAATATACGATGTCCAAGTATTCTTCTGCTGCAGTGTATCATTCATCTTGAACCATCACTTCATCTTAACCCATTGCTTAAGCTACGGAGTTACTGACTTGTCACGATGTTCCAACCTACTCGACCATCGGTCAAGTGATCAAGCGAGGACTAGGTTCTAGCCAAGATATAAGGTGCTATTGAAATTAGTACACACTTCATCAACCTCCTAGGTAGGCTCGCTTTCGGATATATGTGCTTGCAGCTTCAGTGACTGCAGCCATGGCAAAGAGAGCCATCAGAGGGTCGAGCTTTCCAATATGAGAACCACTCTACGTCCAATCAGCCTATGTTTGACACATTTTTCAGCTTCGAGAGATGAAAGTACCTTGTATGAAGCATCAGATGAGCCGCCATAAATATTATGACCAGCATAGCTGTCTACGATGAAAATAGAGGTGGTTTTCCCCTTCCCGGCTAGTTTCGCGAGCCAAAGTCAGTATTCCAATCGATCTTTTGTTTTCGAATTATCGGTGGGTGACCTATTAAGTTATTAACATTAACTCCTTCCACTGTCTAATCGTAGTATGACTACCAGTGCAAGCAGCTTCGAAGAAGCTCAACTGCATTTTTTTCATTGAGTCGACCTTGCTTGCAATTTTCAAGTATGGAAAAGGAAAGGAATCAAATGAACATATTTCCCAATTCCATCTCGTGTATATCACATTTTACCGCCACTTTTGTTGTTACTCTAGAAGTCACCATACGATCGGTACATCGCTTCCGGAGTGGCATGCTAACCCGATGATGTCCCGTCCCATTGTTAAAGAGAATGAGACGACTGCCTCGGTTATAGAAATAGAAACAATTATCTCCATACATGATATGACCTATAAAGTGATACATAAAGGCAAGATAGTTCCGAAATCTCGTCGATGCAAGAAAACAAAAATGGCGTTGGTGGTTGCGTTACCATCTCCCGAAGTAAAAAGGAAAACTAAAACCTCCTCGCGATGGACAATGAAAGCGGCAGTAAATACGGACCACATCTCGTTGTTCCAACTACTAACCCAGACGATTCAGAACAATGAAGGTCAATCGTTCCAGATATCTAGGTTAATAAGGTAATTATCTAAATTCTCCAAGCAAGGTAGGACAACGACCAGAAGACCTACAGGTACTTACTGCCCCTTTTACTGTCCAACGCAAGACCTCCAACTGAGTGACACGAGAGTAAAGGAAAAGTACCGTGATAGGGAATCCCGAAATTAAGGGTCAAATTAGATGACTGCACATACAGGAAGAAATCGTTCCCATTCGCGGGGTTCTCTCTCACCCACTTAGGCTAAAAGCCCCAAACTCCAAAAGAAAATATAGAAAACGCCACACCCGAAAAGCCTGAAACCCTCTAAAAGGAAATGAGACAACGCCAAACCAATGACCGCAAAAGTCGCAACGCTCTAAGATTCAGACCCATAATTTCTATTATCATTAAAATCCTTGAATATCGTAAAAATTCCCCTCCCATCCAAAGTTCCCAACTCCAAATCTCCCCATATGTTTGTTCCCAGATTATACCAAGCATATGAATATAGCTGCCATAACCAGTGCCAGACTTCCTGCGATATTCACAACATTTCCCTTTCCAGCAGCACTCTTTTTTGATGTCGTAGTAGCGGCCGAGGAACTCGCTGGTAATGCCTCTGTAGTTGTAATAACAGCCGTAGTCCCCGGAACGACACTCTCCGATTTCGTGGTTCCAGGGACCGTACTTGGTTGCGCAGTCGAAATCGTAGTCGATGTGACGCTCGCGGTACTCACGGCTTGCGCGCTATTCGAGATTGTTGAAGAAATCGTAGAGGAAACCACCAACACGCTCGAAATAACAGAGCCAGAAATCGTAGTAGGAGATATCGTAGTCCCCGGAATCGTGCTACCAGGAAGAGTAGTAGTATAAGTATGCGTGACCCAACCTCCCAACGCAGTAGCCGGAATAGCACTTCCCACGCCTGAAGCCGTAAACTGAGCGGGCAGAACGAGAGTAGCGGTATTCGGTTTCGCGGCCGCGTTACTGGCGTAGATGTTCCCCGACTGACCATTCGCCAATGTATAATCGCCCGTTATCAGATTCGCCTTGTCGCCACTGCTCGAACTATATGCGCCCGTCGCGACGGTGCCGAAACTGTTGTCGGGGAGGACGAAGTTGGTGGTGAATTTGTCGTAGCAGAAGGGGAGGGCGAGGTTGGCGAGTGTCAAGCAGGAAAGTGAGGATACGCAGCAGAGAGAGGCGGTGCCATCGTCCCGTTTTTTGAGGGGTGGGAGGGAGGAGGAGAGCAGATCTTGGAGGAGAGAGGTGAATTGCGAGGAGCCGATTGAGGGAGAGGTCATGGAGGTTGCTCCTGCTGGTGCGCAAACGGTGTATCCTGTTTGACAAGTGCCGGTGGAAGCAGAATATACTGGGAGAGCGAGTGCGATCGCACCGACGAGGATACTTTGGGGCGTCTTCATCGTGAGTACTTTTCGCGGTATGTATTACGGAGGTAAATAGCTGATAGGCTTGTAAAGAAGATGAGATGTAGGGGGGTATCAAATAATGAAAAGATACGACGGTAAATGGAAAATAACGAGTGTATGGAGTATTCCAAAACTTATGCGACGAAAGCGAGTGTGTGAATGTTTTGTCTGAACAAGGAGGAGGGAAAGAGGAGAGGCACTTGACCTTTTTCAAAGAACGATTCGATTCAGGGAAGAAGGGAGGGCCACCAGGGGCGGGCACAGGGACCGAACAAGCACTTTTCAACCTATCGCGGTTGGTGGAGCCGGCTATGTTATCCATGCCTTGTTGGTGCACTGCTACACCGTTGTGCAACACTGGTAGCTGTGGGGAAATGACCGTCGTGGCAGAGCTGCACGGTCTTTTGAAAATATAAACTTTTATATCCAGATAGTGGCTTCTGGTAGGCTTGGAAAACATGGCTCATTCAATGTTGTCAAGAATCTCACTGGCGCCGAAGCCTTTTTTTGGTACGATCTGAATATGCAGCTAGTTGCATGCAGAGCGGCGATGGCCCCTTCAGACCCCCTGAAAAAATAAGGGGAGTGGGGGTGAGAATGCAGGTGCTTCAAGCTTGTGAGCCTGTCACAAGTCCTTGATAAGAACGCCATTTACCAGCCCAGCACTGTCTTTGAACATTTCCCCTTCGTGCCATAAAACAGTGCCATCCCTTTCGTGATCTCCAGATCGTCAAATGTGGAAATGCGGGATGTGGGCAGATTAGTTTGGGGTTTCAAGGACTCGGTTCTCGGCTGTGATTGTTGGAACTTCATCAAAATTCTATATTTAGATCCTCCACCAACCAAAACTCGTAGATGAAAGCATCACGGCACCCCGTAACCACGAGAATTGTTTTTGCTGAGTTTTCAGGGCTTAAGGAGTTCAGCCATCTGACATTCACGTAGGAAGGCATGGAGAGCTCGTATTATTCCCAACCAAGGAATACAAGCCTTGCAAACCCGTGACACGAAATAGCTCTGATGGCTTGGGAAAGGAAATCTTTGGACCACGTCCAACTTCTTGTGTCGAGGTAACATAAAGACAGAGAAATGTCCAACTAGTAGAACATGCATGAGGCTAGATTCTTTTTGTGCATATACTTCCAAGTACAATCTATGTCATGTTTCGGGTACCTGCAGCCCCACGAGAACAGGTGCAGTATGCTGCTGTACCTGTGTGTAGCGTGTAGCTTTCTGAGTTACCTATTACAACTTTCTTCCTCTCAATGTAGAGTGCACAGGCATTTTGTATGGCACGTTGGCCGTGGCTTACATTTAGTTTTGGGGGGGGGGGGGGTATATAAGTCCTTTCTTCTTTTTTCGAGGACGTCTTTTCGAGTTTCCTGTTTCGGTCATGAGTTCTGCTAAAGAGCGTGGCTGTTCTGAGTATACAAACGTTCTGTTCCTTCCATCGATTCTCTCGTAGCTGCTTGCTTATCGTAGACCTGATGTTGGAGGTGTTGAGGTTATACAAGCTGTGCTAAAAGAATCCCCCTTTAAGATCTTGGTATTGACGCGGAGAATTGCGAGGTCATGACACAGAGGAACGAGCGAAGTTGTACATATACATGAGAAGTTACACCTCTCGGTATTGAGGACACTTCTCCGGGTACGATGCGTGATATGTTGTCGAAGAATCCAATGTCTAGGCTGAGACTTCTTCCGGGCTGGATAGGAAGGATGTGGTGAGTGTTATCATTTTCCCGAGAAGAATGTTGCTGACAACCGAGAAGTTTTATGCCACTGAGCATCGTTGAGTATCATGATGAACGCAGCAGTATTTGGTACTTTGTACATGATGCCCTCTGTTCGCAGTGAATGCAATTGAGTTGAGGGTGTCTGGATTACGGTTAAGCGAGGACTGAACAAAAGACTTAGAAATAACTTGAATCAAGCACCTACCTACCTTACTATATTGTTGGAAATTGTATCCCCAAAGAATGCAGAACATCAGAATGAAGAAAATCAATTCCTCTACATGTTCAAAGGACATGCCGTGTAAGCTTCAAACACTGACATAAAGCAGTGGACGACCCGGATGCGCCACTTCACTGCCGGCA
The DNA here is from genome assembly GCA_001414345.1 of Hymenoscyphus infarciens. NCBI lineage: Eukaryota > Fungi > Ascomycota > Leotiomycetes > Helotiales > Helotiaceae > Hymenoscyphus > Hymenoscyphus infarciens. Next base: position 26,804 of record LLCB01000352.1, on the reverse strand, counting down.
ACATCTTTGACGCTTCATGCTTGAACAACAACTTAAGCTCGCATTCCTTTATCCAATTAGATAGGTAGGAGACGAAAAACGCGCGTAGGGCACAGCATATATACACATCTCGTGGAACCGTAATGCCCTACATCCGTAGGTCCCTGGAGCAACGGAAATAGGAGGCATATTTGACCCCGAAAAATGACTTGACAAAATTGGAAATTGACAGCCCGAAGGCGAGATATCTGGCTTCGTGTTAGATATTGGCAGGGCAGTACGTAGAGATATAGGAATCTAAATTCCCTACTGTGGTGGTTTCTTTGCCGCTGGGATATTCTGGCTGGGGATACTCAGGCCAGAGCAACAAAGATAACGAAGGACCACGACCACAGCTTGATGTGCTATATGCTACTATTGCGATTCCAGATAGAATATATACCCAGGCGCTTCCATGAATTGTCTTCCAAACAATGCGGCGGTTCTGGAGTCGTGGCAAACATTTATGGTGACAAACTGGTCGACCCGGCTGGTCAGCAAAGCATTGAAATGGATGAACTGTCCTCCGACGTGCCTGGATACGCCTGGAAAAGCACTGCCTAGAAATGTTGAAGGGATGGGGCACGATTCAAGCCTTCAGGCTTTGTATTGGTGGTTTGGGGTGGTGTTTGGGAGTTTTACGAGGCCTGTCGTCGAATCGCTACTAGTAGAGATCAACGCCGCCTGCGCCACATTCGTCGTATTCAGTATTCAGAAGATCCCCCGCTCCCATTCCCTCACTTGGACTCTTTCAAGTCAACTCTTCAATCATTTCCTTCTCTATAACTTCAAAATCATCACCTTTTCTGTCGGAGCGCATTAACTTACGCACGATCACAACTTCTAAATCACTTCCTAGCACTTCCTATCACTTCCTTCATCTGCCAGGTCCTTACCATCTCGACAAGATCGCCCCAAGGCTACCCATCGCCACCACCACCATGGCTTCACAATTCACCGGGGCGCTCGTGAAGCGCGGTATGGACGTTGCAATTGCTGCAAGCAACTCGCGAAAGGGAAACGAGGGCACAGAGGAGCCAGAATATCAGATGCCGTGGTGGGGGATGTTGATGTTGGGCGCGACATTCACGGTCGCATTTCTGGGAATGTCCATGGTAAGCCGAGTCTTGTGGTACTGCGAATTGGGCCACTGCTAACATTAGACGCCTAGATTGAATATACCTTCGGTCGTCTCATCCCAACCCTCCTCATGATCGAATCTCCTCCTGAGACCATCACCTTCGAGTCTCTCCCAACTGAAGACTCGGATGCCAGCCTCACCAAGACTCCCGAACTCGAGGCTGTCAAGCCAAAGCCCATCACCGCCAGCTTCCGAACCACTCTGCAACTCCTACAAACCAAGGGTGGTTTCCCATCCAGATTCCGTGGTATCTCTGTCTTCGTCGTCACACAATTCGCCATCAATGCCATCACTCAAACTTTGGCTTCGTTGCCATTCTTCCCACGATTCGCAGCCCACCCTGTAGCCACTGTTGCTTGTGCCCAGCTGGGTCTCGCATGGACGCTAATTGTCATCTCTGAGCCCAGCCCAAAGAGCTGGTTCCGTCGCATTCCCGCAAAGTCAACATGGAAGAAGGTTGCCATTCCCACTGCTGTCCTCGCACTTACCGAGCAGCTCTCCATCATCCTCCCATTCTACCTCGCTGTTGCTCTGGGTCTTACTGAGCATGACCCAAGAGAGTTTGCCAACCTTGGATCCCGCAAGACTGGAATGCTGTTCGCGAGCTCCATCGCTGTCTTCGGCTTGGGACTTCTCATCGCATTCTTCCTCGTCGTCCCAGCCAATGTTACTCTCACCCGAGTTCAAGCTTCTCTCCTCTCCGATGCGGAAGAGTCCATCGTTCCTTTTGACAGATCCTTCAACGGAAAGGTCGTTCCTGAGATCGTGGGTGGAACCGGTGTGATCGGTATGCTTGATGCATGGAGAACATTTGACTGGAGTGCCCGTGTCAGACTTGTCAAGGCATACGTCAAGGTCTTCTTCATGCAGATTGCACTCAGTGTTCTCCTCACTCTTGCTATCTTCGCCCAACTCTTCATCATTGTTGGTCGTGATATTGAGAAGATCGCTCCTGGCGAGGGACACGCTGCTCTCATCTAAATGTCGCACATTCAGTATGGATGGTATCGTGAAAACGGCTCGCTACTATTACTAGGAGGCTTCAATTTTGATTGAGAGTTGTCAGGGTAAAATTCAATTTGATGACGATTTCTTTTGTCTTGGGAATTTGGAATGGTTCTCGGCCACGGTGTTGTTTTTTGGGGGTATAATGTACTACTACCATTCTGGTACTCAGATGACGAACTATAACAGCTTTTCTTGACAAGCCAATTTTCTTTTTTTATATGTCGAGTTTCTGTGGACAGGTTTTCGAAAATTACAGAATTTCATCGTGTTATGGTCCATTTATGATGAAGCTTTCTACTATGTTTAAGTGACTGGTCATTTATATATGCTGCTCCAACATGAATAGTCTACGGTTTCCGGGGTACCAGAAACCTCGACAGCATAACTTCACGATTATTCCCTTATCTACGATTTACTCATTCTTGTGAACGCCACAGCTCCCGAATACCTTGGATCAGTCCAAACATCGCTCCATCACAGCTCGCACGAACACATTCCAACATATTAGTCTCCTCCCCTATATTCATGAGATAAGTCGGAGGTATTCAAGATAGTTGAGAGAAATCATCCCATTTTCTTGCTACTAGTAGGTGACCTGCGAAAAATAAGTACACTCTTTAAAACACATGGCTATTTGCAGGTTACCTATGAATCATAGCTTGAATTTCAGGGGTTGGACTCCCCTTAGGCTTTGCTCTTCGTAGGTGACCAGCAAATAGTCTAGTTGTCTCTCTTATCATAATAATTATCTTTAATAAAATAGCCTGGAGTAGTAGCAAGTGATTGCTACTCTTATCAGCCGTATTGTTCTCTATTCTTGCTCTTTACAGTTCACCTATGAATAGCAGGGGACAGCCCCGTCTACTTGAATTGAATAAGAAGCTGTTCAAAGGTCGCCTGGAAAGAGCCTTGTAAGGAACAAAAGGCTCACCTTGTTTCCTATTGCATCAGAAAGTGTCTGACTTGCTTTGGTTGTTGGTATTAGCCAGAGAATGCCGCATTCTTCCCCTGTAGAAAAAAGAAGCTATTACCGGGTACCCTGGAAATAGTCCACTTCTGTGTTTTTGGTAGAGAGTTACCTATCATGAAACTCGCCTCCTTCTAGACAAAAAATTTACATCTGTTTGTTTATTTTATTATTCCTCTGCTCTAAGTATTCTATGTTCTTAAACTACCGCATCCTTTGGTGGTTTAGTAAGGGTGTATATTCCCTTTGTCATCGCATTTCTCCGAGAATTCTCTGTTTGTATATTTCCTTACTATCCGATATTGGATTGAGACTCAAACGGCTGAGTGTATGTGGAAAGTGCTGTATGTGTGGTGCTAGAGTTTTAGCCCATGTATCAATAGGATGCATATTCTAACTGGATTTAGCTAGTGGTGGGGACTTTTCACTATGTGAGTCGCTTATTTTGGTTGGTGAATAGAAGAGGTCAGGGGTTTGAGGATGAAGCTGAGTTGGTTGATCTGTAATCAGATTGATAGTTAATGTGCTAGTAGGGCGATACAAAGAGCAAAGTGGAAGATTTGAAAGCCCTTTTTTCACGCTGGTGGACTAGAATACTTTGTTGACACGGATGTAGAAAGCTGGACTCACGAGTTGGAGCTGAAACGTGCTTTTTAGTCTGTGGCTACCAGGAGTGATGATGTGGTTTACACGCCTCACTATCTGAAGTTTAATTTGAATTGGAAGACCTTTTCAAGGGAGGAGTTTGAGATTTTTGAGGGTATTAAGATGAAATTGGCGAAGGGTCATACGCCGGGACTTTGTGTTATGCTTGTTAATCTTGAGGTGAGTGGGATGTAGATTTAAACGGGGGATCAGTAACATATGAAGGAGAATTATGAGGCTAGTCATCTGCAAGGTATGTTATTCAGCTTTTGAAAGAGGCGGGTGTTGAGATGTGAGGCTAATGGGAAATAAGATGGCAAGCGAGGGATCATGATGATTGGATTCATGGGCTGGCCAAAAGGACGAAGGGGGAGCCGGTGTTTGGTCATGACAAGGAAACTTCCTTTTCCTTCAAACATGCTCCCGAGTTTTACACTTAGTGGGTGGGGGAAGGAAGGGTGTTCACTGTTCGTTACTTCAACTCGTCATGTATGCTCTGGAACACGATAACCAAGCATCATTAGATTGACTAGCTAGTGTATTTGAAAATCTACCAAATCTTTCCCTTCACAGCTTGTCTTGCCAAACATAATACCATCAACATAAATCTCACCAATGAGGATATAATGATATTCTACTTTTCGTAGCAAAACGGGGTAGTTGCAGCCCAAAAGTAGACATATAAAATCACCTCGCTGTGTCTTTGCTGGTGCCAAACAAGCCAATTTCTCGTTTCTAGAAAGAGCAAAACGCTTATTATGCATTCTTAGACTTGCTCCCGACACAGTAGAGCGCTGGGCTTCGATGTTTTCTATTGAAGCCCCCGGAAAAGACGGCGCAGATGGGAATTCAACACTCGGGAGCAATTCTTTGAAGAGGCGGCAAAACATTTCTACCCGTTTATCGTGGTGGATGTCATATGATGCCGCCCAAGAACCCCCACAGAAAGAACGGTTGAACTCTTCGACAGATGTATCTCTGCCTTTATAATCTGTGTATAAAGACCACCACTCCATGAAGGCTTGCAAAGTATCAATGAGTTTCTTATCGTCATCGTGCGCGCTGTCCTTCCAGAATTCACTAGACACGACCTCGATGGTATCAACAATAACTCCTCGGGCAGTCAAAATTTGACTATCATTGGAGAACGAGACAATGGCAGTAGAGTCATCTCCCGCTGCCCGAAATGACGGATTATCGCGAATTTGTAAACCTATTACTCGGTGTTTTGGGTGTTTGAGCCGCCGTTCCCAGTCTGGTACCCAACTAGGAAGCTTGTGTATTACATCCTCGTTTTGACAAACACATATAACGTCTAGATTGCGGGAAGTAGTGATAATATGTCGAGCTGTGTGAATAAAAGTGTCCACGATGGAGCGGGTATAGTCTATAGGTCCAAAAGTGTGTCGAGAGCTAGAAATCCCGACAAGTGCGTAAACTTTGTCTAAAGAAAGGGTTGAGAGTTTGCCCATATGTGTGTACAATAAGTCGAGAAGAGGTGGTTCGCCCTCTTTGCCTGGCCTTCGGGTCAGTTGCAGACTTTTTGGGCCACCTGAAGAGAGACTAAAGACTGAAGTTGGGTCGTCCGGATAGTGCAAATTGAGGTCCCCCGTTCTCGCTTCAAGCCTTGAGCTGAGTTCCCTGAGTCGTGTCCATGGCATCGAGTGTTGATCCCCCCAATACACAATGACGGATTGTCCGCATGTCACTTCTTGAACCACCCAGATCCTAAACCTGTACCCAATGATCGCGGAATCAGTTTACTTCTTTGAGACATATTCAAGTGTTTTCGACTCCAAACAACCAAAATATGGAGATATTCCTCGAGAGTCTCACTTACCAATAAGGGCGACGAAAAAGCCTTTTGAGTGCTTCTAATTGTATGAACCTTGTTGGATTACCAATATCGTTGAACGTCTCTTCGGTGGCCATGTCAAGATCTTGGAGAAGTGTGGCTGCCAAAATACCGTCCTCTTTCTCCTCGTCTTCATTACCAAGCCAAACAGAAACTGAACATGCTTGCCGATATATAAATCTCATCCTTGAAGCTTGTGCACTTCTCTCAACAAGGTCATTTTGATTTATACAGATTGAATCAACCCATATTGTGAGAACCTTATCTACCAATCGAAGCCGTCGAAGTGCCGAGTTGAGATTTTCTGAAATAGAAGCTTTTTTCCCATCAATCGAGATTTCAACGCAGTCCGTTTGAGTACCCCAGGTATAGGAGAGTGCCTCGTATGTCGGATTTTCACGGAGAAGTACACTTCTCAGTTGACAAAGTAAGGGATCCTTTGTGCTTCCTGGCAGAATATGGGCAACTCTAATTTCGTTTGCTTCGCTGTCGACGGGAGTATATTTGTAGATATCGCTTGATGGGGTGCATAGTGACCCGTTTTCGAGGCCAAACTCAGCCATGGTGCCGTAATTATACCTAGCTATGTACAATAAAATGTAAGAGAAGATAATATTTGGACCGAGGTCAGACTCGGAAGTTGTCAGTTGAAGCTATATTTAGATTATAAAGTTTCCACCAACCGCATGACACCAAGAGATCGCAGTCCTCAGCCGCAACCCGGTCCAAAATTCAGAGTGCAAAACATCTTCCTTCAACACGGAAAATTCAAGAAAGAGACATGGATTTTTTCCTCCTATTTTGACAGCAAGATACCCACATCATAATTACCCTACGCTCATCAGACGATTCCAAGTGTTCTCATGGTCTCGGTCCCGCTATCGTTTTCGAAATTCAATCTCATACTGATCTTAGCCGCAACTCATTTGAGAATGGCACCAATTCTCATTCAAATCCGGCATGCAGAAGCTTTACATAGTGAGTCCAAATTCCTGTATCTGAAATGGATTTGAAAATTATTCTAATCACGTGTAGATGTCACGAATAAGTCTCCCTAGACCTCAACAACTGGCCCCAACTAACCGAGCCCACAAGACTACACAGTTCGAGATCCCCCACTCACCCGAAAGGGTCTGGAGGTCGAATGTGCAGAACTTTCACAACACCTACAAAATCACGTGCCATTGATACGGCAAGTCGAGTTGATTGTCACTTCCCCGTTGCAAAGAGCACTTCAAACCACAAATAAAGCCCTTGACTTCCTCATAAAATCGGGTATTCCAGTTATTCCCATAGCCGAGCTCCAAGAAACAACAGAAAATCCCATCGACATAGGAAGTCCCCTTGCAGAGCTTAAACAGACATGGCCCGATTTCGACTGGTCTCAAATTGATCCAATCTTCCCAGCAAAAGCAGGAATATATGAATTCTCCCAAGACGCACTATTAGCAAGAGGAGCAGCAGCGCGAAAATGGCTAGCAAAACGTCCCGAGAAGGTGATTGCTGTTGTCAGTCACGGTGGATTTCTAAGGATTGGCTTAGGCAATTGTAACTATGCAAATGCTGATTTTCGGATTTTCGATCTTGAGGATTGTGATGATAGTTCTTTGAACGGCCCGATTATGGTTGAATATGAAGGCACGAAGCTTTCGGGTGGTGGGATGGGGAAAAGTAAGGGAGGGTTCTTCGGATGGGAATTACATGACTTTAAGTACATGCCGGGAAATGAGGAGAAGACAAGAGAGGAACTAGACAGAATGGTTTTGGAAGCTCCTTTGAGATGACAGTCAAATTCATGAATCGCTTTAATGTCCCATATTGCCTAGTCCTTTGTTCTATTGATTATTCAAGGTCGACATTGAAGCATAGGTGGATTTAAGCGAGGTCTCATATATATTGCTTAAGAGCAGTGCATTCAAAAGGACTTTTGGTGATAGATTTGAAGTATGCGTCTCATTTAAGATCCAGACTCATTCTGTCTATGACTCTATGTTAGAGCGAAAAACGGGAGAAGATTATAAAACCAGAAGTGGTAATTTCTAAGAGTTATGAAGGACATGTTTTCTTTATCTCTATACTAGAGGCCACTATCTAAACGTACCAGAGATACCTTTTTCAAGGGAAAAAAGAGGTCTCACGAAAAGCTTACTGCATATATATCCTCAAATTATCTTTGTTAAGAGTAGCTTGAGTACTATATCGTAATAGTCTCCGAAGCTATAGAAACGCATTTTCCAATGGCCTGCTCATGAAAATCATCATAAGTCATAGAAGGATAGAAACAAATGTCCAGCAAACTTCGGCCCTATATGCCTGTCTCTAGCTACTAAAAAGAAGACAGGTAACTCTTTGTGAATCGCACTTAGAGGTTAATCAACTTTGTCTATTTTTAATAAACTAAGAAGCTCTAGTTTAGTAGTAGAAGAAACTTCAATAGTAGCAGGCTATGTTAGATAATTGACTATAGTATTTTAAAAAATATTTAGAGCTAGAATAGATACTTTTAATTTTAATTTTAATAATAATGTAAAAGAAGTACTTAAGTACCAGTGTAGTCGAGAGTATTTGTAATATTATACTACTACGATATATTATTAGAAACCCACTTTAATACGTACTATTTATACTATTTAAATGCTATAATATCTAATAATATTATCCTTTATATTATTAGTATTTTAATCGATATTATAATAATATCGTAGTATTACTAAGCTTAAATATTTAAGCTTTTTACCTCGGATTTTAACTCTACTTCTTTTTAGTCTTATCTTTTAAAACTATAAAGTATAATATATAGTATAATAGCACGAAATACACACTACTATAAAAGAGGTATATAGAAGTGCGTTCAGCAGAATAATATACGTAGATACTAGGCTCTAATATAGAAGAAAAGGAAAAACTATCCCTCTCTAACTCTAGGAGTAAGCTGCTATATACAAGAGGTTCGGACTATATAAATAGGTCTGAAACCGACTAACGTTATACGTCGGCTAATATAAAAGCTTAAACCTACGTAACCTTCCTAAAATAGACAATATAAGACAATAACTACTGAAACCCTATATATAGCAGGTACTCCCAGCTATCTAGGATAGTATACTATTATATATAGAGTATAGAAAATATATTACTAAATAGCTAGAATTATAGATCTATTTAAATAGAGTATTTTAAAAAAAGAATTATATAAATAGCTCTTAAACTAATCTAAGTAATATAAAATAATAAATATAGTCTATATAAGATAGATTTCTAGATATATTTCTATTAATACTAAGTACTAATTTAATAATAATAATATTAGATTAAAAGCTATAATATAATAGATTAGTATATTAAATTTATTAAATTTTACTTTTTAATTATATATAAAAATTAACTAAATTAATATTTAAAAAATTTAGATTTTATACTACTTTCGCTAAAATTTAAATATATTTCTATAAAACGATTTTATTTATTTAAATAAGGTCTTATATACTTAATTTTTATTCGATTAATATATATATTATAACGGCACGAAATATATACAACTATAGTAGAGGTATATGGGAGTGCGTATAGTAGAATAACGTATGTAGATACTAGGCTCTGATACAGAAGAAAAGGCTAAACTAGCCTTTTCTAACTCTAAGAGAGTAGGCTGCTATATATAAGAGGTTCAGATAATAAAAAGGGGTACGAAACTGAATAACGACATACGTTAGCTAATATAAAAGCCTAAACCCTATAAAGTACGTCTGAAAGTCTAGACAGATATATAGACGTACGTAACCTTTCTAAATTAGATAATATAAAACAATAACTACTAAAACACAGTATATGCTATGTAATCTTAGCTATATAGGACGGCATGCTGTTATATCCCCCTCTCTTAAAAAAGACTCGTCCTAAGTCTTCTATCTCTTATTATTTAGAGTTAAATCGCGATAGTATAAGTGTTATAATATTTATTATATTTGATTTTATTATAAGTAAGAAGGTTAATTAGGGTACCTATGTTTAAAGATGCTTTATTTAGTTAAAATTTATTATAAGTAAGATGTTAGCTTCGAATTAACTTCGTAGATACTTATAAAGAGACTTCGTTTCTAATCCTTTAATATTAAAAGTAAGCATTTACATCTGCTAAAAGAGTATAGTCTAATCCTATCTAGTAGATTGGAAAAAGTTTAAAGTTTAAAGTTTAAAAGTTTAAAAAGTTTAAAAAGTTTAAAGGTCAGAGGTGAATTTAGAGTAGAGTTAGAAGTCGTTTAGTTAAGAGGTAGTAATAACTTAGTTAAAAGCTTACTTCAAGAGCGTACTAATTCGTATCTAATTTGAATTACTAAAAGAGTATAGGTCTAAAAAAGTTTAAAGTAAAGTCGGAACTAAAAAATCAATAATATTATAGATAGTAATAACTTAGCTAAGAGGTTACTATTCTTTTAAGAGTATACTAATTCGTATCCGAGTCGAATTTAGATAAAAAAGAACTTCTAGCTCTACTAGAAGTAAAAGAAAGTAAGAAAGTAAAGAATATAAGAAAGAATATAAAGACTATAAGACTCTAATTAGAGTTAGTAGGGTTTCAGCTAGTTAAAGGCGAAGTTATTACTAAAGTTTATTGAATTATCTAAGTATCTAGAGATAATAAAAGGGGTAGTTTTAGCTAGTTAAAAGAGTTTATTACTGAATGTTAAAGAGTTTTGCTATTCAAAGTTCAGGATAATAAAAAGGAGTAGTTTTAGCTAGTCAAAGGCGAAGTTATTACCGAGGTTATCTTACTATCTAAAGTTCAAGATAATAATAAGAGTAGTTTCAGCTGGTCAAAAGAGTTATTACTAAATTTAAAAATACTATCTAAAGTTCAAAACAACAAAAGAAGGGGTTTCAGCTAGTTAAATAAACTTAATACTAAAGTTGTTATATTACCTTATTCCTTTTAAGGTACTTAAGGACTTAATCGTCATCTTCCGATTTCAGAAAAAGAGTTGTTAGTAGGTTGTAGAGAGTTTAGAGCTAAATTAGACAAGGAGGGAGGAGTATTTTAAACTAAAGTACTAATATTGATAAGTGTAGTTGTTTCTAAATATTTAGTACTTTAGTATCTCTCCTTATCTAGGGTTATAATTCTAGCGTCTCTTAAGAGCAGTAGACGCGTTTTAGAGCTAAGGTATATGTCCTATATATAGAAGAAGCGTTCTGATTCTCTTCGAGTATAGCTGTACTTGAAAAGTAAACGTTTCTTCAACGTAATCTTCTTCTTAATTCTACTTCTATCTCTTTTAACCTTTATACTAGCGGTTAGGACTCGGTTTGTAACCAAGTAATCATAGTCTTTTTAGTCGTTTACTAGTAGAGGTTTAAGAGAAGCTTAGTAGAGTTAGATAATATTTAGTTAAGATTAATAGTAATAACTTAGCTAAGAGCTCGCTTCTAAGTTTTGTCTTAATAGAAAGTATATTTTAACTAATTTGTATCTGATTTAAGATTTAAGAGTTAGAAAGTAGTAAGAAGGCATTAGAGGCAGTAGTGTCTTTTAAGCGAAAGAGATCTAAATTAGGGCTTTGAAAAGCAAAGAAGGGTTCGAACGAAGGTTCGAAAGAGGGTTGGATTAGTGAGAGTTCGGAGGCGGAGTGTTTTTAACTTCGAAGTTTACTTATAATTTTGTCCTCCTTATCTAACCGATTGTTTTATCCTTTATATTCTTTACCTCCATCTCGTCCGCCTATTATCCGTATATTGTCTAAATTTGAGAAGGTTATCTTTAAGGGCTAAGCCCTTATTATTTCAGCGTACGGTTACGTATAAGGATCAGAGAGGGTTTAGAGGGTCTTTTGAAAAGAGAGGTAGCCCTAGAAGGTCGTTTAACGCCTCGTGGCGGAACTAATTCAGAGAGAGACCTAAGGTCTTCTTAGAACTTTGACATAATATTAGAAAGGGGGGGGGTAAGAGCAGATTCAGAAGCCTTCGCAATAACTATAATATATTAACTTATTCACTGAACCTATGTACAGTAGTCCCTGTATAGAGAGGGTTATTAGGATTCTAAACACTTAGTATATTTAAATCCTATAACGTATAAGACACGATTTTTACTAGCTATCTAAAACCAATACTAAACCCTAATATTACTAGCTGTCTAGAAGATCTCTAGAATCCCAGCTATTTAAAGATATTATTATAATAGACCGATTCAGGCCTAAAGTAAAACAAAAGCAATAAAAAGCTTGAAGAGATATTATAAATACTATTACCAGCGAAGTAGAGTTTAGCCTTTTTATATAATAGCACGAAATACATATAACTACAGTAGAGGCATATAGGAGTGCGTATAGTAGAATGACGTATATAGATACTAGGCTCTAATATAGAAGAAAAGGCTAAACTAGCCTTTTCTGACTCTAGGAGAGTAGGCTGCTATATATAAGAGGTTCAGACGACAAAAAGGGGTACGAAACCAAACAACGACATACGTCGGCTAATATAAAAGCCCGAACCCTACAAAGTACGTCCAAAAGTCTAGACAGACGTACGAACGTACGTAACCTTCCTAAATTAGATAATACAAAACAACAACTACTAAAACACGGCATATGCCATGTAATCTCGGCTATACAGGACGGCATGCCGTCACATATATAAGCTTAAAAGAAAGCCTTAAACTAAAGCTTTCTAATAATATAATTAAAACTTAATTCTATAGTATAAATAATTTTTAATTATATTCTAAAAGTAATAGACTTTAGATATTTAATTTAGCTTTAATATACGTTCTAGTACGCTATACTATAATTAGTTAAAATATACGCTATCTATTTATAGATTAAAAAGTATTAATTATAATTACTTTAGATATAAAAAAGGTTTTTAAAAGGCTCTCTCTTTCTCTCTAAAAAGTCTTCTATCTTTATTCTTTATATCTATCTTAAAGTTCCTCTATAATTATTACCTACCTCTTTTTAATACTAGTTACTAAGAGATTACAACTCCTACTACTATTATTAATACTTTAAAAGTTTAATAACTTTAGATCTTTTAATTACTTCTACGATTTTATTCTTTATTTATTACTTTTATATCTTACTTTCTACTAATTTACTATATTCTCTTAGGTATTAAGCTCTTAGTCTTACGTTTCTTTAGAATTATTACTAATATTACTTATTTTATCTTATTTAAATACTTTAAGCTCTTAAGAGGACTTCTTTAAAACTAAGCTAGTAGTAACTAATATAAGTATACCTTATTTAGATCTATAAGAAGTGTTCTAAATCTATAAAAAGCCTACTTAAAGACTTCGAACTAGCTATATTTAGCTCTATATAATTAATAAGAATCGTAAAATAGTTTATATATAAGAAACCTTTAATTCTAATAATATAATTAGCTTACTAATTTCTTCTTTAATAATAAATCTACTAGCTACTAAGAGTAGTATTATAAGTACTATACTAAGAGATATACTATAAATAGTAGTACTAAAATCATAGCTACTTACCTTCTTAAGAATTATAGAATTAATATTAAATCCTTAGATTAAATAGCTACTAAAAAGAGATAAAGTAGTATTAAAGAAGCTATAAATACAGCTTACTAAAACTCTTAAAAAAGGTATAAGATTATATATATAATCTATTCTAACTTTAATAACAAGTACTTAGCTATTAATTCTAAACTATCTAGAGATTTTATTTATAAACTTTATTATCTCTTATAACCTTCTTATATACTTTACTAAATATAAGGCCTTTTATATCTTTATTTAATATCTTAATAACTTCGAGAACGATATTCTATCTAAAGTATACTCTATACTATATAACTAGGTTAAGTAATAATACTAGAACGGTTTTACTAAAACGAAGTATTATCTATTAAGATTCTAGTTTAAAATATATATATCTAATAATAGATAGAAGTTAGATAATAGTCTTTTTATTCTAGAGTATATAGCTTATAAAGTTTATAAGTTTAGTAATCTAGTAGAAGTAGTACTTAGTATAAAATAAATTAAAGGGCTTTATATAGATAAAAATATAGTACTCTTTTTACTTAAAATACTCTAAGATTATAGTATATAAAAACACGTCTAAAAATCCTAAATAAATACTTATTACTTTTAATAGATATATTTAATAAAATTAGCTACTTTCCTATAAATAATATATCTAATAATAACGTTATACTTTACTAAGTTACTTTAGTACTAGGTAAAAGTAATATAAGAGACTAGGCTAAGCACTACTAAATCTAATATATATACTATATACTCTATCTTATTACTAGAGATATAGCTTCTAAAAAACATATAGATTTTAAGTTTAAGATAAACTAATTAGAAGACACCTACTTCTAAGACTCTTTATAAGAGTTTAAAGTTTATAATACTCTTAAATACCTCTTTAACTTTATAAAAAAGATATATATAAGTATAGTATTATATAATAAATTTAAGAAGTTAACTAGAGGCTTTACTATACTCTAAGCTAATAAAACATATTAGATATCCTAGTATAAGTGTATTTAAAGAGTAATTACTTTAAAGCTTAAGATTAAGTACTTTTAAAATATATATAAGTTTAACTTTAATAATATAAATACTACTTATAATTAGTCTAAACTCGGTTTAGTAAGTATAGTACTACTTTTACTTCTTAATCTCTTACTAATTTAATTAGATAAGGCTCTTTTTTAACTCTCTTAAGCACTTTTTATTAGCGCTTAAGAGTATATTTAGACCTCTTAATAAAACGATTCTAATAATAGACTTTATTCTCTCTCTTTTTAATAATCTAGCTATACTCTTCTTATTTTAAAAAGGTAAATAATATCCTCTTCTCTTTTATTTTACTAAAAATATCTTAGAGTAGAAAAAGCTCTCTAAATACTATAATTTAACTAGGAGATTACTAGTATATACTACTATAATAGTACTCTACTAAGCTTATAAATAAAAGTACTTAGAAAAGTCCTAAGAACCTAGCTAGATAGTCTTTACTTTAACTATAGTAGAAAAACTATAAAATAACGATTATTACTTTAAAGTAGTATCTAGCTATATAAATAATACTAATATTAACTCTTAAATTACGTTATTTAGCCTACTTTTTCACTTCTTAGTATCTATCTAAGTATCTAATTTATTTACCTAGTTTTTATCTTAAAAGAGAAGTAAGAGATAAGTTTTATTCTTTATTTTAACTTTATCTCTTTTTACTTTAACCTTTTAATTTTACCTCTTTTTAGCTAATACGCTTTAATCTAGGCTTCTCTCTCTTATAAGTAATAAGTACGCTTAATATTATACTCTTCTATCTTAAGATATAAGTAAAAGTATAATTAAATAGTAGCTCTAATCTATCTAAAAGAAGACTTATTCTAATCTTTATAAGATAGTAATAGATATACTTTCTATTTTATATTTAAGTACCTTAGTAGAACGTCTTTAGTCTTTAGCTAAATTAGTAGTTATAGATTAACGTAATCGCTTTAAGATATATACTATAGAGATACTTAAATATTTAAAGTCCTAGTATAAGATTATATCTTTTAATCTTATTAGCTAATTCTAGAGTAAGAAGAAGGTGTTTAATATATAAGAAGTGCTTTAGAATAGCTTAGATAAGAGTACTTTTAGATATAGAATAAATAGTAGATCTAGTTTTATTTTAAGTTTTAAGAGGTTTATAAACTAAACTTATTTTCGTTGTTTTTTCTAGTAGTATATATTTATTCTTATATTTTAAATACTTAGATAGTTATTTCCCTTTATCTAAAGAATTTTATAATATATTATTAATTTATTATTAAATAAAGAGTTATAAGAAGGCTTAGTTATTAAAGTATTATTACTAGACTAATTATTTCGAAAACGTTATATTTAGTAAGTTAGTTATTCTTAATAACCACGTCTTCTAAAACTAAGCTCTAAACGCTAAAAATTTAATTAAATACTAATTAGTTACTACTAAACTTTCTATTAAAACTTAAAGTATTATAATTAATTATATACTACGATCTTTATATAAAATATTTAATAAGATATACTAAGACCTAGGTCTTAGTATAGTATATATATAATATATACTCTAAATCTCTATTAATTTATATACTAAAAAGCGACTTTTAGCTATATACTTAATTAAACTACTAGCTTCTTATAAAATCGCTTAATACGCTTAGTTTAGGCTATTTAGTATATAATAAACAACTCTTACTAATTATTTTATTAATATCTATTATTATTATTATATAGTTTTAAAGTAGTAGAAGAGTATATAAAAAAGTATAAATAGTCTTATTTTAAGAAAAAGTGAGTTTTAGCGCTTACGAGTTATTAAAAGATATATAATATAATATTACGATATTATAATAGTATTATAACGTATTTAGATACGTACTACTAGGATATTATAATAATATATTAATCTAAAATACTATAGTATTTTATTATAATAATACTATCGACTATACTATTAAGTACTAAGTATCTTCTTTAGCTTAGATAACTAGTAATAGAATATATAGTCTAATACTAAGTTAATAGTATATTAGACTTAGACGCTTATACTTTTATATTAATAAAATATTAATAATTAGCTCTTAATATAAATTAATACTTTTGTTAACTACTATACTTAGTATAATATTTATTAGATTATTATAATATTTATTAGATTATTATAATATTTATTATATAATAAGTATTATAAAATCTTATCTAATATAATAAATATTATTTGAAAAGTAATAATAATCGATAAATAATAGGTTTTTAGCGCTAGTGTCTTATAGTACTAAATTGATATTATATAACTTATATTATCTTTTTAAAATTCTACTTTATTATATTAAAACGTTATTATATAAAATATAAAGAACTTATAATAAAACGTATAATCTCTTAGAGTAATAAAAAAAGAAAAAGATATATAATATACTATTAAAATTTTCGAACTTTGTTTTTATTTTTAGAAAATACTAATACTAAGTATTCTAATAGCTCTAAGCTAAAGAAACTATTATTCTCTATATTAACTATCTTTCTACTAATAATTAAAATATTATTAGTTATTTTTAGTTATCTAGTATTAATTAGATTACTTAATATAATATAATAAATCTCGTAGTTATAATATCGCTATTTAAGTCTAATTTAACTATTTTAGAATATATTTAGAGTTTAAATAAGTAAATAAAAGAGTATAAAATTTAAGATAAACTTTAAAGTAAAAGATAAAGTAAAAGATAAAGTAAAAGATAAAGTAAAAGATAAAGTAAAAAGTAAGTAAACTTAAGTAATACTAGAAGAATCGTCTTATATAATAAGTATATTATTCTTATTAATTTAAATAAGAACTACTTGATTACTATTATTAATTATACTCTAACTTTATAAATATAATATATATTAAATATTCTTACTATAAATAAGCTCTCTTTTCTAAAAGAGTAAGTTCTTTTCTTTACTAAAATTATACTAAGATAAAGTATTTAAAACTAGGATTATACTAGAATTATAAGATAATTAAGTACTATTTATATAATAAGAGAGAAGTTATAGCTTTTTAAGATAAAATATAACCTTATTACTTTATATAATATTATATAAGTAATAACTAGCTTCTTAAACTAACGTTTTATCTTATAATTAAGTAGATTAAAAAGTAGTAAAATAAGACTAGCTAGTTTTAGAAGATTATATTTAAAATATAGATTAATCTTTTAATCTTCTTATTTATTAACTTCTACTCTAGCTTATACTCTTAGTAGTAGTTATACTCTAAGTCTCTTAGTATAATTATAAGCGTTTTTATCTAATTATATATATTTAAAGATCTTATAAATTTATTTAGTATTAACTATATATATATTAAAAGTAAGATTTAGCTTTTCTAGTTAGAGGTAGCTATTTTTCTAGTCGTATAATAGAGCTACTTAAGAATCTTTAGTTTATACTATAGATTATAATAGTACGAAATATATACTATAGTAGAAGAGGTATATAGAAGTGCGTTTAATAGAATAATATATATAGATACTAGGCTCTAATATAGAAGAAAAGAATAAACTATTTCTCTTTTATACTAAATAGAAGTATCTATATATAAGAGGTTAGATAATATAAAGGTCTAATAATAAGAATAACTAAGACTTTCTAAATATATGTAATTCTAAAATAATAATAGCTAAAAGCTAAATATATAATATTTAAATCTTAATACCTTCTATATATAAATATTAGATATTACTATTTTTAATATCTAAGTATTAGTTATATATACTCTTAGTATATAAGTATTAGTAATATTAGTATCTTAGTTAATCTAGAATAGCTAGTTATTATATTCTTCTCTCTTAAAAAAGACTTATTCTAAGTCTTTAGCTAGTAACTAGTATAGTATTAAGACGCTTATAGTATTATTTACTTATTTATTATTAAGAATATAACTTATCTTCTATTATTTATCTATATAGCTTTTTAGATTTGATATAGTATTAGTATATAGTAGTAGTATTATTTACTAATAGAGTTAGCTTTATTTACTATTATCTATTATATAACAATAGCTATAAATAGAAAAGAGGCTATTTATTCGCTTATTAGATAGAAGATAGTAGACTACTAAAGAGTTATTATATTCTTACTATTATTATTTATTATAATAGTATAATATTCTAGATACTACTAGTAATACTACGTTTATATTATAGTAGAGTTTCTATTTTATTAAAACCTTTTATCTCGTTAGTATTAAAGGCTATATAAAGATAGAATAAAAGAGAGCTAGATAATATCTAATATTTAGAGTTCTTTTAAAATAAGAGAGAAAAGTTAAAAGACTTAAATTAATAGTATTAATTTAATTATTACTTATATTCTTCTTTTTACTTTTAATACTTCTCTTCTTATTATATTATATAGTCTTTTATATAGCTTATAAGTTATAGAAATCTTTAAGTATAGTAGTAATTATATTACTAGAAAGTTCTTTTTTATAATAAGTCTTTCTTATCTAGATACTTTCTTTCTCTACTAGAACTACTACTACTACTACTACTATTCAAGCTTCTAGTTATAGAGCTTAAGCTAATAATAATAAGAAAAGAGATATTAGTAGAAATAATAATTAATAGATTAAAGTATAAATAAAAGAGAAAGAAAAGAAGATATTATATTAAGTAATAGAACTTGAAGTTATTATTACTAAAGTAAGATGTAGATTCGATAGAAAGAAGACTTTAAACTTATACTTAGTTAGAGAGTTTATAAATCTCTATTTATATAAATCTATCTTAAGTTTTAGAAAGTAATAATATAACTTACTACTATTTTATAAGATATAAGAAGCTACTAATTTAAGAAGCTATTAAATAATATGTTAGCTAGAAATAGACTTGCTATTATTAAAACTACTCTATTAACTATAAAACTAGATTTTCTTAAAAATAAGTAAGAAAGTAGAAGTATTATTATAAGATTCTATAAAAAGTAGTATCTTAGTACTACTAATTATAAATAAAGAAATTAAAAGATTCTTCTAAGCTAAGTTGACAAGTTTATACTATTAGCTTAAAGGTTTAGACTAATAGACTTATATAAGTCTTAGAGTTAATCTTTAGAAACCTTTTATTATATATTATAAATAATACTTTTATATTATTTCTTTGTCTACTCTTTATTATTAGTAGAATCTTTATCTATAACTCCTTTAAGAGTCCTTAAACGAGTACTTAACCTAGGCTTATCCTACTATAGAAATGCGAGCGATTTACTCTCTTTATACTAGAACAAACGTGTCAGCACGTGATGTGACAAGCTTGGCACCCGCCACGTTTTCTGCTCGTCATCTCAACACCAATACTCATATCAACATGCTCCCTCCTTCTGGTCTCAGTATCATCCCTTCCTTTCTCTCCACTGAACAATACAACCAACTCGAAGACCATGTTCGAGAGGCCTTCCATCCCTCCCTCCAACAACGAGGCACAAAAGGTGGACGGACCCCTCTGGATTATGGAATCCGATTCGATGTCAGAACGTGTGGGGTAGCCGAGAACGAAGAAACCATACCCATCTGGATGAGCGATCTTTTACACCAAATACATGCCTTGACATCAGATGAGAAGATGGCCGGTATGAAGGAGCCGGGAACGTCAAATAACAACCTGTCAATAAAATCCGAGGATCCACCCCCTCTTACCGTCCTACATCACGCCACAGACAGAAATCAAAAACTTCTCCCCAGAAATTTCAAACCAAATCAAGTCACAATACAGCATTACCCACCAGGTGTAGGAATACCTCCCCATATCGACACGCATTCTTGCCTTGGAACACACATCCTCTCCTTCTCCCTCGCTTCAACCGTCAACATGCAATTCCAAAGAGCAAATGAGGACACAAAACGAAAGATGTTTCAACCGAGACGCTGCCTAGTAGAAAAATCCCAAACCACCACGAAGAAAATAGCCGATGAGCAACCACGAAAAACCAAGCAGATTCTAGAGATACCTCTGGAGTCGAACAGTCTATGTATTATGGCGGGTGAAGCACGATATGCATGGACACATGGAATCAGAAGAAGAAGTACAGATCCTACGCCTGATGGAGAGGTTGTTCCGAGACAGGATCGTTACAGCATCACATTGCGACAGGTCGAGTTCGGCGGCCAGTGCGAGTGCGAATACCATGATTGGTGTGACACGAGAAACCACGCCTACGATACTGTAAGGTCTGAAGTTTGATGTTTAATTATTTTAAAACTATACCTAAAGAAATTCATGGCTTCATTCTGAACCTGCAAATCGAAGTTCCCGAGTGAATACGTGGCCATCTCTTCCAATTTTTTCCATTACAGCTCCAATATCTCCCTCTTTGCACAACCATTACTCCTTATCCCAATTTCACACGTCGTCCGGAACATCCCCTTGACCCCATTCAATACTTATTCTCGAGAATCCGTCTTAATTTCTCTACCTTCATGCCCCTTCTCTCCTCTTGATAGCCATCATATTCCATCACGGCAAAAGAGTGGTAGTCTCGTTCTTCGGCAAGATAATGATCCGTTGCAGTTCCTTGCCGAGGGATGTTGGAATCTTTGTGCGGGGATTCGTGTTTTAGAGTAGAATCTTCTTGTGTGGAATGCAAGTTTTGATTTACAGAAGATGTGTTATTTGGGCGTCTTGGTGGCATTGTTGCTACAATTGCATGTCGTGGGGGTCTTTTCGATGGAGGTGAGTCTGTGATGTAAGGTGTTAAGGATAGGTCTGATGATTATTCGAGAACAGGTCATGAATTATTGATTGGCGGTGTAAGTTCTCGGGAGATTCAGTCTTTAATTGTGGAAAGAGAACGCAGATAGAGGATTTGTCAATTAGTATAATACCAACTCGAGCAGTTCTTGTGCTATCTACACTTTTATTTAGGCCAAAGTCGCGGAAGTTTGTAAGTCTAGGCGGACCCGGTATGCTTTATTCACTAACTAAAATATAGACCAATTCTGTCTAGGTATACCTTGAATCTGCCATAAGTTAATTTAATGCTCTGTTCAGCTAAATTTATTATCCTAAACTTTCTAAAATAATTAAACTCAACAAATCTTCCTCGAATAAGTACCCATGATTCATATCCTCAAAACGTTCTAGACTTTACTTACTTAATTTACTTACTCCAAATTCTTTAAATAATATGAGTTAATTGTTAAACTTACTAGACTTAGTCCTTAAAACTATAAAACAGTAATATGATGGATCAACATCATAATTGGTGAATAAAGCATGCCAGCTCTTTGACGCGATCTTTTCCACTACCGGCATACAAAAAGAAGTCTGTAAAGATCAGATTTGTGCCCTGATTGGACCATAATTCTAGAAGGGCGTTGTATAATGCAGCTCAATCGTGGAAAATCAAAGTTACGAACTTTCGCAACTCGACGACGACGACGACGACGCATATCAAGAACCATTATCCTTTCCTTTTGTATAATCTGTTACTCCATAATGGTGATTGCGATTATGAGCTACAAGGAGTAGCACCACTCTCAATCCTGCCTTTTCACTCTTCCTTCAAATTGTGCAAACAGAAGTGCCGCTAGATTATTAGGCAACAGGTGCATAATTTTAGAACCTCAGGATTCCTCGCTCATTAACGACCTAAAATCTTCAATTTCACAAAATGAGTTACCTATTACAAGGAATAGGAGATGGTAGTGTCACCAAAATAGAGGAAGCTAGACAGGAAGGTTATCAATAAATGTCGATCTCCTAGACTTCCCACCATTCTCACCTATGTCTAGATTAAATTTGGATAACTTGATTGGCAGTCAGTTTACTTTCCACGTATCTACCTCCACAATCTGTCGCACTTCAACACGAGGGTGCTTGTGAACTGAAGACGATGAATTGCTTGCTGCGCTTTTTTGAGATCTCAAACTAGGGTTTGAAGGAGATTGAGATGTTATTTCTACGCTTTCTGTCTAAGGTGAGCATACGCAGAAGACTTGGATGGTTTCGTGCAGACTTGGGCACTGATACTATCGATGAAATATCAAGAGGGTTACTAACGTTTATCATATCGAGTAGAACTTAACTAATAATATATCAGATCTATACGATACTTCGATATATATCGATATAACGAGTTATATAATCGCTAAATAGTAAAACCGTGCTTGCAGCTAATAGAATCTATATACTCGCAAAGTTATATACTTTTTATTAATATACTACTATAATATAAGTAATCTAGATTTATTATTATAGTATTTATATAAAAGAAAATTAGCTTCTAGAATTAAAAAGAGTAAATTATATTATATAATTTATATTTACTATATTAAGCTACTAGCTTAAAAAAACCGATATATATTAATAATCGTCTCTTTTTTATAAACGATAACTCGCGCTAATCGTATTAGAGTAAAAGAGTATATAAAGTTTTATTTTAGTTACTACTCTAGCTAATATTTATATATATTTCTATAAGAAAATTATATTTACTTAAATAAAATCCTATATATTTAATTTTTAACTAATTCTTATATATAGAAGCTTAAAAGAAAACGTTAAATTTAAGCTTTCTAATAATATAATAAAAACTTAAATCTATAGTATAAGTAATTTTTAATTATATTATAAAGCTATTAAACTTTAGATAATTAGTTTAGCTTTAAAAAGTATCTAATATATAAGACTAATAATATAAAAATAAAAGCTAGAACTTTAGTAATAACTTTAAATAGACTTAGTTAGTAATATAATATTTATTAAATTATTATAATATATATTATATAATAAATCTTATAATTTCTTCTCTAATATAATAGATATAATTAAAAAGATAACGATAATTAATTAATTTTAGGTTTCTAATACTAGTATCTTATAGTACTAAAAAGATATTCTATAACTTATATTTTCTTTTAAAGAATCTACTTTATTATATTAAAAAGTTATTATATAATTTAGTATAAAGAACTTATATTAAGATAAGTAATCTCTTAATATAATATAATAAATATCGTAGACTTTCTTAATATAATACTAGTAATATCGCTATCTAAGTCTATCTAGATTAATTATTTTCTACTAGTAATTAATATATTATTAGTTATTCTTAGAAAGCTAGTATTAATTAGTTTACTTAATATAATAGAAGAAATATCGTAGATCTCTATAATATATTACTAATAATATCGCTATCTAAGTCTAACTTTATATATAAAAAGAGATATTAAAAACTCTCTAATTCTCTCTAAAAGTCGACTTTTAACTATATAATTAATTAAATTATACTACTATTTTATTATAAAATCGTCTAATATACTTATTTTAGCTTATTTAATATATTATAAAGAATACTTACGACTTAGTTTTCTAATTTCTATTCTTATTTTTAAAAATAGTAGTAAAGTAATAGTTAACTAAGTATAAATAGAAAGTAGTAGAAATAGCTTTATTTTTAGAATTTTAATATACGAGTTATTAATTAGTATATTATTAGTACTATTATAGTATTAGATAAGTAGTATAGTATAGTAATACTAGAGAGAGTTATCCTCTTATCTTAGAACCTTTTAGAAGCTTTAGAAAGCGTTAATATTTCTACTTTATAAGTATCTAAAGCTTTAAGCTCTAAATCTTTCTTAGACTTAAGTCTATTTTAGCTTTTAGTATACTTATAATAATACGAAATATATACTACTATCGAAGAAGTATATAGAAGTATATTCAGTAGAATAACGTATATAAAAACTAGGTACTAATATAGAAGAAAAGGCTAAACTCGCCTTTTCTAACTATAAGAGAGTAGATAGTTATATATAAGAGATTTAGACGATATAAAAGAGGTTTAGATAATATAAAGAGGTCTAAAAGCTATCTAAAAGCTAAATCGGAAACCTTTCTAAATAAGATAATATAAAATAACAACTACTAAAACCTTATATATATAGTATATACTATATAATCTTAGCTATATAAAAAAGTAGACTATTATAATACTAAGAGATAAACTCTTAGAAGAGATCTAGAGAAGTAGTATAATATAACTCTTTTCTAATAGCTAAATTTTAAAAAAGAATTTCATCTCGACGTTTTAAATCTTAGTAATAAATATAGCTCGCTATATTATTAGAAGATTAATAGATAAGTAAACTTTTAACGCTATAGAAGATTTCACTAATACTATATAAAAAAAGAACTTCTAAAATAAACTTAGAAATAAAATAATAGATTTAGAACTTTAAAATAACTTTTTTCAATAGTTATTTAACGAAAGATAAAAAACTACTAGAGTAGAGTAGTTATAATAACTCTACTCTACTCTACTTATTTAATATACTACTTAATAGTATCTTAGCTTTTAATATACTAATAAATAAACTCTTAGAAGATATCTATAAAAGTAGCCTAATATATCTATCTTCTAATAAGCTAATAACTATCTTAAAAAAAGAATTTAACCTCGACGTTTTAAATCTTAATAATAAATATAGCTCGCTATATTATTAGAAGAATACTAGAAAAGTAAACTTTTAATACTATAGAAGATTTTACTAATACTATATAAAAAAAGAACTTCTAAAATAAACTTAGAAATAAAATAATAGATTTAGAACTTTAAGATAATCTTTTTTTAGAGTTATTTAATTACTTAGAGATGAAATATTAGAGAGAAATAGTCTTTAGATATTAGAGATATAAAATAAAAAGTACTAAGATTAAAAAGTACTAATATTAAAGAGTACTTCTTTTATAAGATTATTACCTTAGATAGTAAGAATTTAGAAGTAGGTTTAGATAGAGTAGCTAGTAGTAAATTAGAATCTTAATTTAAGCTATAATAATAAGAGTAATAAGTAGTAAGTAAGAATCTCTATTATTATTCTTTATCTATATATCTAAGAAACTTATACTAAAAGTTAAGAAGAACGAAATATCTTAATCTAAATAAATTTACTACTACTAGAAGACTTTAATTAGAAGATGTTTATTGCTTCTACTTATTCTAATTTATTTTAACTTATTTGTCCTAGAATAATGTCTTTGAGTATATATTATTCCGGCGTGCGAGGAATCATAGTAGAGACTCCTTCGTATAGTACGAGACGGAATCTACAACTCAACTCAACTCGCCTCGTCCGAACGAAGATACGAGCATATCTATTCAAGGGTACTTGTAACGCTATCGCGCCAAACGGAGGAAGTAGAAGTAGGATTGCACCTGCCACATGGAGCCAACTCATGTTTCGAATCAGCCAACTTACTTCGCCTCAACGTCTCAAACGTGGGAAATCTCAGGGCACCAAACCCCCAAGTTTGGGACGGAGGAGAATCAAAGAACACGTTTGGTGGATTCCCATCCTATGAATTGCATTCGCATGAAAGAGTCGGACATACCGTCTTGGGAAAAGTATATATAGTTACGGCTCTCGCTCTCGCTCTCGCCTCCCCTTTTCTCACGGATCGCCTAGCCGAAGTGATCCCTCCCCTCTGAGACTTTCCGTGATGTCCAGGCTTCATGTTACCCCCACGCTGCGTGTAGACCAATGGGGTAATCTCACATGCGATGATAAGGTCTGTGGTGTCCCCCGTCATCCGTGCCGTCGGCGAGGTTGGGTGAGTGGAACCCCAACCACATTGTTGGGAAGAAAGGAGAGTAAGTTGCGAGGATTGACAATTGGCGCTACCTACTTAGCAGTGTCACTACGACGCTAGCGATGGATGTGGTGCACCACGGGCATGCGGAATTAGCCGAGCTCCGACCCGGACTAGGGCGAGGTCATAGCGTTACGACCTCGCCCTAACTTAGGTAGTACGACACCTACACTATGACGGTACAGCTATCACGTGTCCGAGTCGGAACTCGGACCCCTGGCTAAGTAGATAGTAAGGAGCCTCTAAGCTAGTTTAGCTAGTTATTTAAGTTATTATAAAGTATAGAGACGCTTCTACTAGAGCTTATTAGAAATAATTAGATCTACTAACCTATTTATCTATCTACTATAATTTAATCTATAGAAGTATTAGTTATTTTAATTAGTTTAGACTAGATAAAGTAATAATCTAGACTAAAACTAGGTATTAGTTTATAAACTATTTTAAATATAAAACGATTTAGATATTTAGATATATAATATTATATTATATATTAGTAGCTTTTAAGCTAATAAGAAGATAATTATAAAAGCACTTATAGCTCTTTTTATATAAATAACTTTCTTTATAACTTATTTTATATTAACTACTTTAATAAGAAAATTCTTTATAATTTAATAAAGAGAATATACTAAAAAAGTATTTATAATTATTCTTCTTTAAATCTTAATTTTTATAATTTATAAGTAGTAATAAAGTAAGTTTTAATCTTCTAGAAAAAATATATTATTTATTAATTAGACTAATTAAAAAACTAAATCTTTTAAAAGTAGAATAGTACTAGATAGACTAGTAAGTTAGTAGTATTAATAATTAGACTATATACTAATAAAAGAAAAAGGTTTTCTAAAAATAGCTTTATATTTATATATCTTATTAGTAGACTACTTACTAATAAAAGAAGAGGTTTTAAAAGTATATTTATTTTTATATATCTATAATAGATAGAGCAATTATATAACTAAGTTAGAACTTAGACCTATAGCTAAGTAGGTAGTTAGAAGCCTCTAAGCTAGTTA